>VYZM01020816.1:42481-103182 GCA_013398915.1 Dromas ardeola
GCCTTCTGGGCTGCAAGCGCACACTGTTGGCTCATGTCCGGCTTTCCGTCCACCAGTACCCCCAAGCCCTTTTCCGCAGGGCTGCTCTCTATCACGTCATCCCCCAGCCTGTATTGATAACGAGGATTGTCCTGACCCAAGTGCAGGACCTTGCACTTGGCCTTGTTGAACTTCATGAGGTTTTCTCAGGCCCGCCTCTCTAGCTCATCCAGGTCCCTCTGGATGACATCCCGTCCCTCTGGCATGTCGACCGCACCACTCAGCTTGGTGTCATCAGCAAACTTGCTGAGGGTGCTCTCGATCCCACTGTCTATATCATTGATGAAGATATTGAACAGCACCGGTCCCAGTACGGATCCCTGAGATTTTCTCAGTTAGCTTACTTATTTTAGATTAAATCCTCTTTCCAGCTGTCAGCGTGAGTGAACAGCTATAAGCTGAGGTTTTCTTTCGGGTGGTGGGAAGAGGGAAGGACTCCAGATTAACAGTGTGCAGCTTCCATCTACTGCAGAGTAGATGGCCCCCCAGCTCCATTTTGTATACTTTTAAAATATCAAATATTAAATTAATCCTGGTTATGTACCTCTAACTTTTTTGGTCACCTAATGAACCTGAACATGATATGTGCATCTTAGATAGCTATTCACACATGTAGTGAATTTTGTCTTTAAAAGGCCTGGTAATGTGTAAAAAATTGGTGCAACACATTTTTATACAATTTGATAAATATGTATCTCTGTGTCAATCCTGTAATGATCTTAGACATAAGGAAAATGGTTATATAAATAAATGTACCCAATTCCAATGGAATTTATTTCATTGCATTCACATGTTTTGTTTAGCATTTTTATGAAACCATATGAAAAATGAATGAATGCTCAAACTAGTTTACATCAGTCCTTGGTGATTAATTATAGCATAAACACCGTGATTCTTCTATGCCAAAATAGAAAAAAATACCTCAGAGACACGTTTAATCATTTGGATCTAGTAGTGCTATGTTTATTCATTCCTTTTTGGTCCATTAGAGAGTAAATTAGATTTGATTCGCTTACTCTGATTCGCTTAATTGTACCAGTTACAGATGAAGTACAAATAAAACCATAATAAATCCAGCAGATGTTTAACCTGCTCAACCAAGATCTTTAACAGTCAATTCCAATCACAATTTACACTCGGCAATTTAACAAGACCCTTAGGAAGCTGATCTGATTTTTCTAGAAACCAGACACTATTTCTGTGTTGCCGAAACAAAAACGGTGCACTGTGTTTTCAGGTCCAGATCCTTTCACAAATATTTTTTTGTGATCTCACTTCTTTCTGTGCCAGGCTGTCAGGGAACAGTATCCCTTCATGGCCAGAGAGATTATAGAAGCTGGTGTAAAAGTAAATCGCACAGCTTCTCCCCAAGGTAAAAGCACTAAAGGCCACTAGTATAGAAAACAATTCCAGAATAAAATTATAAAATAATGGTTTTTAATGTCTTTGACTTAAAAATCTGATAATACATCTAATGCATAATGCACTAAACTGCAAGGTTCATCAGATCACAATTTAAATTGCTATGACCTTTAAAAATACTATTTAATATGTGCATGAGAAATTTTAATACTGAATACCATATCTTAGTCAAATTGATCTTTCATGTGGTATTGAGAAACCATCTGTATCTATAGAACTAAAAAGGACAATATACATTAGCAAACCAGTCCATGCTGGAGTTCGCTATGCCCCAACAAACCCCACCAAGAAATAAAGTAGCTTATTAACATAGAAAAATGTCAGTTATTTTAATTATAACGAGAGGCGAAAGGAATCCTCTCTGAGTGTGAAATTACTGCAAAGCCGTCCATTGATCCCTCCGTTTAATCAGTCTCCTGAGAGCACTAGGAAGATGGAAGAACATCTGATTACTGTGAAAGTGTCAGTCTGCGATTAGCGTTAGGTACCAGGCTTTCGAATTGAGGGATTTCCCCTCTCCACTCCGAAACCTGGACCACTGGCTGGTTTCACCGCTTGCCCTGCTGAAGCAGGTTTCCCCTCCCTGTGTAATGCCGATGGAAAGACCAGAGGACACCCAAACCTTTTGGGTAGGTTCCCTGACCGAAGGCTCAGCAAATTAAACACCGAGTGCCAGTAAAGAAAGCAAAAACAGAGGCCCCAAATTGGCTACTCCAAGACCATCTGAGGAGGCCGAGCAGACCACTGTCCCTGTGGTGAAGCCCAGTGAGGTGGGCCAAGGAGAGGTGTGTGTGCCCCCCCGGACAGCCCAGGCAAACCAAGGGCTGATTGCCCGCAGAGGTGTGGGACTTAATTTGGGGGGTGTGTGGGGAGAACTGTGTAAAACTCATGGGACATTTCAAGGGGGTTGAGTGTGAAACTTCCTATGGGACACTTAGGGGAAGGACTGAGGTGGGGAAAGGGAGGGATACGGGTGGCTCAGGGTCCCAGGTGAACCAGGGAAGGGACCCACTGGTACTGGCTGCCTCCATCAGCTCTCTGCAAGAAAATCACAGCTTGACCTCGCAGGCAGAGCCTGCTCACTGCTCATACAGGTGCTTATTAGCGTGAGGAAGTTCGATTTCTTTTTTCTCTGTTGTAAGATCTTTTGCTCCTCCAAGCAGCAGCAGAGGATGATACTCAGCAAACAGTCGAATACACGCCCGTACTGAAAACAAATAATTTGCAAACAAGACATAGCCGGGAATATGTTCTGACTATTTTGAATATTGAACAAATCTGTCAAAATCAAATTCTGTTCATAGATAATTTGTGAATAGCAGAAAAAGCTAAAACCTCAAATAAATGTTTGATCTGCATCGCTTATGCTGTTCTGTCAGAGTCTGAATTATCAAGCAGAAATCCTACTTAGATTCCTAAATGTCAGATCCAAATTTACGTGCCCCAAGACAAGTCTGATCTGTTGAGAGGAGGCTGAGGTGAGGTGGTCGGTGCCAGGCATGTATATACCTTGCATTAGCACTACACTGGGCACCTCTAGCCTAAAACTGTCTTCCCTATAAACCAGTTTTCTGTCTTAAAACAACAAAAAACATGCAACATGTCTGTCTTTTCTTCTTTTTTTGTGTGTATGCATTACATTACACTAGATTATCATGAAGTCAGAATTTTCAAAGCATTTGAATTATTCACCACCTACATTATTTTATATTTTATTCAGCTTGCCAGGAAAATTGCCTGTGGATTTAAACACACTCTCTAATAATTTTCACTTCTTGTTATTGTACAAATATGATAATTTTAGTAAAGTTGGTTCTAAGATACATTTTTCAAAAACAACATAAAGAAAATCAAACACTTTTGTTTTTGTCAAAATTTTTAAAGCCTTCTAAAAATCTATATCTAGCTGCTCAAAAATCACACTTCTACAAATAAATGTTTAAGTGATTTTTTCATCTATTTTAGTTTTTTTAAATGTTTAAGTGAAATTTCTGAGCTTTCGAAAGACCAGCTGTCTTGAAAAAAAAAAAAGTATAATTAGAATTCTTCTTATATTCACTTTTCATAGATGTTTGCAAATAAAATCTATAGTTAGAGCATAAAACTTCTTAATAGATTGTTGAATCTGTTAATATCAAATTAGACATCTTACTCTCAAAATCCATCCTTGCTGCAAACTGCACCACTTTAAAAAGAAGAAGCCCTTTATTAAAACAGTATTCGTACACTAGCGGAGCAATATGGGAAGCTGTGATCGGAGCTGACAGTTGGTTTACTCTTACCATTTGATCGCAAAATTTCGGTGCCATCTGTGGGAAGCCACGCAGGCAAATGTGTCATCACATCTAATAATGAAAAGAAAAAACAGACAGAACGTGCTGTAGAAACAGACTGCTTTAATTACCCCCTGTACAATGCTTTACAAAATTTGCAGAGGAAAAGTCCTGTGCGGACAGGTTGCTTAAGCAAAGGAGAACGTCACGACAACAGCAAAACAAGGTTTGACCTTGGGTATTACACCTGAGCAATATCCAAACCGTTGATTCATTAAGACAACATTTAAGCACAGGATTAGGGTATTGCATGCCTTGCAGACCTCCAAATTTAGCAAAGCCAGGCAACGCTGGTAGCTTAGGAGATAAAAAGGCTGTGGTTGCTTTTTTTCTCTGAATGGGGATCTCCAGCTGCATATGAGATGAATGGAAATAGGTGCACACCAGCATCCCCTGGTGCCAGACAGGATGAGATATGGTACAAGGACAGTATCGGGGGACTCAAAGCACTCTGTTGGGATGAAATCCCAGGGCATGGGGTGATTTAAGCAGGTGAAGCTGCTCTGAAGGATTGACCTGTGCTAATGAGTGGAATATAGGCTCGGTTTTGGAGAACAGGTTGCTCCTGCACAGGTCAAGACACTCCTATGTAGTTTGTATCTTAGCAAAGAGATGGTGCTATGCTGTTTTTTCTGACTGCATGCCCTGCATCCTGGAAATTCTGGGTTGACTATGAGGGTGATATTTTGCCGGGCTGGCTCAAAGAGCTGCTACAGGATGGAGGAGAGCAAAAAATTTCATTTTTGAGGGTGGCCTGGGTACGAGGACACAACTGCAGTGTGATTTGTTCCAATCAAATCACTTTTGGTTGTTGACAAACAGGCAAGAGGGAAACCCCATGGCGGTGGGGACAGGTACAGTGGGTCTCTCTTGGACAGTGTCTTCAATGCTGGCTGATCCTTTGGGCTGCGGACAACGAAGTCATACGTGATCCTTCTCACTTGCAAGCCAGCACCCTGTCCCAGCATCCACTCAAGGTCCTGGACTGTCCCGTGGCCTTTCCAGGTGCTTTTGTTTCTTCCTCATTCACATCTAGTCTCAAGGCCTGCTGCGGTAATGTTTGCAAGAGAGAAAGTGGTGATACTACTATCACTTTCTTCATGTTCTTCAAGCACTTTATTTTTTCTCTGCCTCTGGCAGGCTGGTTGTCCTTCTCGGGGAAAGGGCCTATGTATGACCGAAAGAACAGATGTCCGACGGACCCTCACAGAGACTCCAGGTGCTGGGATTGGTCTCTGCCAGGACATGAAGTTGCTTGGGATTTTATTTACGGTCCAAGCCAATCCGCAAGAATATAGCCAGGGTTGGCTTTGGGCACTTTTTGGAGGCACCCGTCAGTTGTTCCCCAAATACCAGCTCGGCACAGCACCTCTGGTGACATCCAGGTTTGGCAGCTGGAGCTTGCAGCCTGCAGAGACCTTCCCCTCGAGGAAGCGGGCCGCAGGCAGAGGGTACATCGGCCATGCTAGAGCAGGTCAACCTGCCCCCTGATCAGGGGAAAGCTCAGCTCGTGCCATAGCCCGGCACCCCAAGTTATCCAGCCCGTTTGCCAACTCAGCACCTCCAGTTAGAAAAGGAGGGTCTGTAGCGTGGCACAGAAGTTGGCGGAGAAAGGCAGCTGACAGCTCCCGGGGACCACGGCAGGGCAAGCACATTTCCCATTCTGGCCAGCCTGTCCCACTGAGAATGACACTCTAACACTCACCGCTTACGAAAAATCAGCACATCCGTAACATTCCTGTGTGACCAAGTGTGGCAGCACTATACATGTGTGCAAAATCAGAGTAATTTGCTATCCTTGAATGCCACCTATAGGTTACTGTTTTCTGAAATGAACCTGATGCAAAACCATGGAAGACAGAGGGCAAAGTGCATTTTTGGATTAAAGCTGCCAAATTTTTGTGTGCTTACTTTGATTTTTGTAAGGTCACTAGCGACCATGGTGTTCTCAGCACAGTTGCATCCATTGCCTGCAGATCACAGTTCCTTTCTATCTGATTTTCCAAATTTTCTCACTCATGGTCATAATGGTTCATTTATGGAACTATCACTCAAAAGCTACTCTTTTGCAGGAACACAACCCTATAGATTTATCCCTTATTGCAACAAAACTTTTAGTTACTGCACAATACTGCCACACAGCACCCTTTGGAACACAGGGCCCTTTGCAACAAATGAGTTTCAGATCATTAACAGGGAAGTCAGTGATTTACAGCAGCTGTGAATCTGGCTCTGCTTTCTGATAGGAGACTTTTGAACAGCATGCATTTGACCCTTCACTTTACACTGTGTCCTTTCTATTTATTCATATTTTCCTAATTAGAGCAGAAACTTACCATTTCTCGTCTGTAATAACATGAGATTCCTTTGGGAACTGGTTTACTTGGGAAGTTTTTGCTAAAATAAATAAAACCATCTAGAGATGGTCAGTTCATTTCAAAGTGGATTCATTCTGCAAGTTGCTGTGTGTGACCTGCGCTCATGGTACTCATGACCTTTCAGGGAGGCACCCAGCACACTGCAAGACCTCGTTGCCTTACCCCTGCTCAGTGATTCAGGTTCAAAGATTTAAGAATAATATTGTAATGTACCCTGATCCTAGTATACGCCGGCACATATTTGGTAGCATATTTGGACAATGTTGCTACCTTAGCTTTACGGGACAGCCCTATGTGACTTCTATTACTATAACTTCCTTGAAATGCTTGGGAAAAGAGGAATTCATATTTGCTTTAATTTATTTTAGAGAGCTTCTAAAGGATTCAGACGAATACGGTATTACTATAAATACTTTCTTTTTGGGCTCTTCACACCTGCATATACAGAGAGTATGGGAATAGCTGCATAATTTAACAAAGAATGTTTATTTTATTCCACTATAATAACCTCAGGACATTTAAAATGACATCAGTGTGGAACGTGTTTGATTTGAGCCATTGCATCTCTAGCAACATGTCAATTTAAAATCGAAATGTAACAATGGAAGCATAACACACATTAAGAAATTCAGTTGATACTGAAGGTCATCGAAAAGGTCTAGGGACATAAGACATCTCCTAAAAATGTTTCCAGAAGTACGTGGTCATTCGTTACAACACTGAATTTCATCGATATGTGTAAGAGCAGTAAGAACCAGCACCCCCATACAATGTTGTTAATTATCTTTTTCAAAAGTTCAAAGCATCTGAAAGCACTCAATGAATTACTGCAGCCCTGTCTCAAATCTTTAGATGATTTCTTACAGAATACCTGAAAATGAGTATGCAAACAGCTTGAGATCCCTTTGTTGTACAATCTAATGAACTGTTAAATGTGTGAGCAAAGGTGCATAATCCTGTTGCCTGAACTTTTGTTGCTAAAGTAAACACTCGATGGATCATTGCAAACACATCCTTACCACATAGGCTGATAGGTTTCCCAAATTCCCTGTTGCCTTCAAATCTTCCCAAAGACAAATGAAAAGACCTTTGATATTTATTTAAGTTTTGGATATAAGGATATATGCGAGCCATGCAATATAGTAACAAAGGCAGAGGTAACTAAATGAAACCAAAGGGAGTAAGTTCTCCTGAGATTAACATGGCCTGATAATACTTGTACCTATAGTTTTAGTATTTCTTGACTGAAGCTATTTGCCAATCACTTCCAAGTGTCTTTTAACTGTGGTATAATAATTAACAAATGCCTTTGTTTGAATAGAAGTTTGAGCTATTGAATCTCTGCAGTGTTTCATTTTTTATCACGCGTGCTAAAGATGCTGTTTGAGCATCTGTCCACATTAGCGGGCTCAGCTGCACATTTGCTCTCACAGAGTCAAGAGAAGGCAGTATTTTCCTGACGACATTCCCAGAGCCATCTAATTGTTTTTCCTCTGTTAGTCTCTCCCAGGAGGTATAAACAACTTGCAGGGAGGAAAAAAAAAAAGCACTTGAGGCACCTTGCAAGATGACAAAGCACAAAAAGTTAGGAGACACACGACTTTTCTCCTCTTTTTCTCATTTCAGTATTTGCAGTGTTACTTAGTAGGGCCGCAGCACCAATGAGTCAGAAAACAAAACTCTTAAAATAATCCAGAAATGTTCAGAAGAAACTAATGTTTTGCAAAATCCCAGGCTGTGCTACCGCCAGAGAGTTCTGTAATGACTGCTCTACTGGAGAGGAGAGCAATGCTTTCCCTTGGCCTTGTTCATGAAAACATTGCCCTAAAAATTCCCCTCCTCAGCAACAGAGATTTTGGGCAGTTCTGGCCTTTCCTGATCCTGATGATACATCTCTCACCTGATGGACTTTTTGAGGTGGCAACGCCTTTGTCCACGGAGGGGTCTCAGGTAGAGCTAGTGAGCAGTCACGGTAGCAGAGGTTGCTGCTGCCTCCAGATAGCATCTCCTCAACACCACATCCAAAGTGGGATGAAGAGGAAAGCAAAGTGGTATCACAGAGGGGGTTCCCCACAAGGGCAGCCTGTTGCCATGAGACAGTGTGGCCACATACCCCATTTTCAAAGACATACACATAGAGAAGCTTCTCCTGAGCCAGAAACAAGCTTGGCTTTGTCATCTCTGCAGGACCAGGGATGCGATTAGGACTCTGCCAGTGTGTGACCTGGTAAACTGGATGTTGAGATAAGATAATGCACTCTCATCCATTTCTGTCAACGAAGGCAGGTTTTGGCATGGCTAATGACAAAATTCTTCCCTCTGAACAAAACAGCGCATTTTTATGATTCTGATGCTGGCTGTAATTCAGCTTTTCTGTATGTCAGTTGCCAGCAGCTTCCTCAGATGAATCAGCTTCTGTTCCCTAAACTGAGGCAGACAGATGTTAACAAAATATCTGTGCAGCACTTAATTCCAAATACTACAAAGAGAACTTTCTTGGATTTATATTCTGTCAAGAGGACTGGTTGAGGTTGTGCAAAAAAATTGCCTTGGAAACGAAAGGCACAGAAGGCATCACCTTGTTCCAGCTTGGACAGAAGTCTCTGGGATGCCCACATAAACCATATTTCACATGCTTTTAAGTATCTGTGGGATTGCAATAGTTATTTTTGTTTCTCCATGATTCAGAAAACATTAACTAAGATTCCAAATGATCTTTGCACAGAAAACTCTAGCACTGCCTTTTGGCCAGAAGGTGATAAAAGAGACTTTTGACTCATTTCTAGCACACAGACAAGTAGTAAACAAAGCTTATTCAGCATTGAGCATCCATCTAGGTTGACACATTTTGCAATCATCCCACCAAGAGCGGAATCCTACCAGAATAAGACTGTGCCAAGTTAACTGCGTACATGACAGAGGCCAGCATCTGCAAGTCCTCTTCCTATTACTGTCAGATACAGAAAGCCTTGATGTTAGGTATTACATTTGGAAAAGTATCTTGGCTTTTCCCTACAAAACACACTGCTTTGGCACAGATAGCTGGACCAAAGAAGAAAATACACACTGATATTATTTTGATTAAGCTTCCAGGGAATCATTCGTGAGAGAGCATAAACAATTCTATAGGGGAAACCTGAAGAATTTGGCAGAAGTATTAAATTGCACTCTACCTTACTAGTTGCTCTTCCTGATCATTAGCTTGAAATGGAAACACCCTGGGAATGATTACCTGATCCCCTGGATTTTCTTTTAACAATGAAGAGAGCTCAAACCCAACAGAAAAGCAATACCTTTTTTAGGAATACGAAAAAATATATGTAGTAACATTTGCTTCATATCAAACACATGGCCGTTTACAACAATAAGCCAGAATTGTATGGATTCCACTTTATGTGTCCTTAAAAAGAGTTCAGTAAATATTAAGGAAGCTATTATTATACCTAAAATATCTTAAAGGTACAAAGGCAGGTAGCAGGGTGATTCCAAGCAGGGTAGCCAAGAAGCTCCTGCTGGTGTTTGCAGTGCACCCACCTCCAGCTGAACTGCTCACCCCAGCTCCCCCTCAGGGCCAGTGGAGAGGAAGACATGACCTCCAAAATACATTTATGGCATGACTCACCCAACCTCTTTTACAGTCAAAATAACCGACACGCTCTTAGAGAAAAAAAATTTCCCTTTACTTCTAATCAGAATTCCTCTTGCTGAAACGTGTGAAGGTTTCCTTTCACTGTTCACCTCTGAGAGCAGTCTGACTGCCTTCGCTCTGGCCGAGTTAGGTAGCTGGAGACAGCAGTTGCATCCCACTTCTGGTGTCTCCTCCGGCTGAACAAGACACCGGCATCAGGACGGGGTGCAGCTCCCACTCCACTCCCCGGCCAGCAGCGCCTGCGTCTCCCCAGAGCAGGGTGAAGCTCAGAGGCAGGTAGTGACAGGTAGCAGCTTTAACGGTGTCGCTTGTCAACTACACATCTGTAGCTAGAGCTAAACACATGCCTAGCCCCGACTGATGAGCAGCGCAGCCTCTCCTCCCACGCAGGCTGCTCTAGGGACACGGAACGGCAGCGAGCACCGTGCTTAGGTACAGTCCACTTAGTATCCCCATTCGGGCATGAGGCAGGTATTACTGACGGTCTCATAATACCCAGCCACCAAACTGACATTTTGAAAATATCCAAAAGTTCATCTATCGTGAGAAATTTCAGGGAGAAAAAGGCGACTGAGGGGTAATGGCAAAACGCTCTTGCTAGTGTGACTTGAGTCAAACTGCAGCAGTCATTGCCAGCAGTATGACTACGTTCCCAAGGTAGGTAGTTTCAAAAATAAGAAGATTTCACCAGAACAGACAAGTGTTGTTTTAAAAATGGCAGATACTATTTTAGCATTCCTATGAGAAATGTTATAAATAGGTAGCTTTGCATATAAAGCATGCAAGCCACAAGAGAAGACAGACCCTGCTTCCACTGTTGCTGCCTGGATTATCTGTGCTGTGGCATTGCCCCCGAAGGAATTATCCTGATGAAGTTTCTTTAACCTCAGCAAAGGACAAACGATGTTGAAGATGATACAGGGATTGTCCATGGGACCTGCACCCTCAGGTTCTCTTTGAAATTGTAATGGATGGTTCTTCTTTTTGTGTGGTTTTTCACATCATGTTTTACACCAAAGGCTGTAGTTGGCCATCAGATAAGACATGGAGGGGAAGAGACACAAGCGGGAACCAACGGGGATGCAAACTGGCAGCTGGGCCAGTGGTATTTCCTCCAGTGGGATAGAAAGATCCAGGCTTTTCCCAGAAACTCAGAAGGGTATAGGTAGAGCTGATTCTATACTTTTGTACTTTCACGCTGTCTAAAAAGTTTTCTGTTTGAAGTGTTTCATTTTTAGCATTACAGATTCCTCCCTTTTGGGATGCTCACTTTAAGGAATTTAATCTAAAAGTCCTGGTCCATTTGGGGCATGTCGCAGGAGTAGTCTCCACTTGCCACCATGCTAAAGAATCCATTGATTGACCTTGACATGCAACCATGCTAGATATTTCAGCAAAAGTACATGAAAATTTATACAGTATGAAAACAATCACAAGAAAGATGGCATATGCTGGGCATCTCATAAGGGATTTCATTTTACCAAGCAATTTTATTTTTTTTTTCATTTGAGTATTGCAAAAAGATGAGTGCCAGGGATAAAATTAAATGAAAGAAGGCAGTAACTTAGCACTCTGGGACATGGAGGACAAGAGGTGTTGCATATGGGAAAACACACGATGAGAGATTCATGGTGTGCTGGAGCTTTGCAAAGCTTTGCAGGCACAGCCAAGAAAATTCAAATGAGAAGGAATGGGCAAAAGGGAGTCAATGGCATGAATCATAGAGGTGTAATGAGAAAAAGGTCAGCAGCCAAGATCAGGTTAACCAACTGGGTAGACTGAACGGGAACCAAGCAAATCTCAGGGAGGCCAGATTCAATGACAACACAATGTGAGCTGATGATTTATAATTTTAATGCAAAATCCAGTAAATAAAATGTTAAAATAAGCAACTTTAATAATTCATTGCAATGTTTACTATTTTAGGACTGTTATTTTACAGCATATTTGATTCAATTGCTCAGTGTCATTGTATGTCCTTTCCTTGTAACCATGCCACAACTAAGACATTAGTGTTTCATAAATGGCCAGCTAATTGTAAGGTATTTCTGGGTTTTTCAATAAACCAGGATCCCGTCTGTCACACTAGAATATAATCTTTGAACCAGAGTTACGCTCTTGCTCACTGAGGTTTTATATCGCCTCAGGTGGTCTGTATTTCTAGTGCTTGCACCAAACCAGCAACTTTACGTAGGTTTGAATACTATTTAGGAGTTCAATAGTTTGTATCTTCAAAGCACTGTGTAAATATTAACCAATGTATACATACCTTAACTTCACCGAACGATGCTTGTGTTAACTGTGGGAGTTAAGAGCCAGAGGCTGCATCACAATTTAGAGGTTATGCTGTGTTTATCCTCGCTATATCTGTAAAAGCCTTTGTAGGCACTTTCGGTAGAGCTGAATTTTTTGCATGCAGGCAAGATGTATCTTTTTCATGATAGCACTCTGCGTTTGATGCTGCACAATGACCGATGCATGCATATGAACAAGTAAAGTGTTAATGGTGGGCAAAGGCTCCAAAGACTAAAAGGTATTACATGGCTGACTGCAGGCTTGTTAGCTCAGCAATGATCCCAAGCAAAAGCATGACAAAGATTGAGCATGGCATATATGTTATTGTTAAAGACTGGTTTAAATACAATGTAAGATGCAAGTATAAGGGACACTAACAACACGCTTTAATGAAAACAATAGCATCCCTGTTAAATGTAAATTTTTAAATGTTAGCATTTAACACTGAAATATTGCTAGCATTTTTGACAAGCTTGGTTAATAAAAAGTGACAGCTGACATAATACACTTAGATTTCCGGAGGTTCTGTTACTCGATACAGTGTGACAACCTGATTAAAAACATTTAACTGAACCACTGAAGCACATACTAAAACAGATTAAAAATTGAATAACTGATGGATCTCAGAAAGAAATCATTGATGGGGTCTCTTTTCTAGGCTTAAAAGTGTTCAGCCTCTTTACTGAGGAGTAGAAGCCATCAGATTACTCCCACAGCCCAGCAAGACCAAGGCTTAGGAGAAGACTATTAGCTAGCTCAGCTCCTCACTAGCACAGAAAGGATCTGATATATGGCCCCATGTTTGTAGCCACATACTCATATCTACTCTCTTGTTTTTCTTACTCTGGCTGTTTTTAATCTGACTGATTCAGATTTTGCAATGTTGAGGGCAAAGGTCTTCACTCTTGACTTGGAACCAAATCCTGTTTTAGCCAGTATCAGGCTTTCTGTTAAGTTCTGTGGGCTTTGGCTAAGGTCCCGAGTGCGATACGCAAATAATCAAAATTCCACCAATTCCTTGTGCCTAAACAGTGGTGAAATCTGGCCTCCTTGATGCCTCTGAGAACCTCTTCAAAGAGCTAATAGGAAACACTAGGCACTGAGATTTAGGTGAAGAGAAGCTCCCATGTATTGCCAGTGCTTGAGAGTAACTTTCAGCCATAATAAACAATAGGTAGGACAACAATAGAACAGTAAACCAACAGGTGTGTACACCTTGCCCTGCACAGTATAATACCCTGCAAACTTTGGGTGAAAACAGAAGATTTTGTCATTTTTACATGTAAAAAAATTCTGCAGATGCAGGCCTCGTGCAAACTGCTCTCTAGAGCTCTGCTGATGGAGTTAATGGCCTCATAGCTACAGCAACTGCACAAGCTGAGATGACAGATGCAACGGACAGAGAGAATTAACATATAATTCACATCGCATCCATGATATATGTTTACATTAATTGCCAATCTGATTGTTGCACTATATAATCCATGAAAAAAAACTGAGGGAGCCCGAGAATAAATAGAGACTGTATATGGGCACCAGTAGGCATGAAAAATAAATCAGAAAAGCAATGGTGATCACACAATGCTCTCTGAGCCTGTGGCACGGAAACAAGAGGTTTGCAATTTATCATGCAGTTAAGAAGGCAGCAGGAACCCTACAATTCCTACTGTGAAGCTGCAGAATTGTCCTGCAGTCAGCAATTTAGTCTGAACCATTTCATTAAAATACCTTTTTTGTGCTTTGCAACGTAACTTCTGTTTGAGACAATAGGTTTGAATTTAGGAAGGCAAAGCGCACAGAGTGAGAAGAGTCTCCAGAGTGCAGTGGAGAGTTCTGCAAGCTCAAGAAGAGCGGGCTATTAGCTCTCCAGCAGCTCCTCACTGTGGGTAATCATATTATAATATGGTTTCTTCTCCTGTAGGGGCTGATAAAAATATGTATATATAACAGGTCCAAGATGCATGTTTCTACCATTTTTAAAGCCTGGTTTCTTACTGTGGCAATAACTTGTTTTCTGTTTAACACAGGCAAGTAAAAAATTGCTAGAACATGGGCATCTTTCCCAGTCTCTTTAAACATACTGTCTTTATAGGAGGGATGAGGCTTTAGCTGCTCCCACTACAAACAGCATAAGGAGCTCACTCTGTCCTTTGTTGTACCGAGCTTGTTGGGGCTTTCATTTGACAAGATTACATATGTGCAAACCTCAGATAATGTAAGTTGGTTTAGCTTGATCTGACATTTACAGTGCGACTCTGTCTTGTTGTGTCGGAGCGCAGGGAAGAGGGATCACACAAACGGATGCTCCATTTTAAAACTTCTCTACAAGCCACGGATCTTTTTTTGGAAGAATCTTGGGGAAACTGCAAGGTCCTATTCAACTGTTACCAAGCCCTTGAAAATACCTTAAGATTTAAAAAAAGATTGAGTTAGTACATTGAGGTCCAGACCTGTAACTTTTTACAGCATAAAATACCACTCCAGCGAACAAACAAATTGCAGTCAAGAGATGGGTCTCAGAAAGGTCCTCCAGCCCTGTGTCTTTCTCAATTATAATGTGTCTTTACAGTAATTTTGAGATCGTATCCAATAATGCAGCGTAATATAAGAATGCAAGACTGGTTTACTGAGGCAGACCACAGGCTTGTTGAGCACTGTATCCCGTTCCTGACTGCGGTCAGCAACAGATGAATACCAAAGCAAGGGAAGCAGGCAGTTGTATTTCCCCCGAGTTCTCTCCCTGACTCCAAAAAAATTGTAGCTCAGAGACTTTCTAACCAAGAGGTGTTGCCGTTGCATTTAATGGCTGCCAACGGGTTCTTCTCAATGAATTTGTCTAGTTGTGTTTTTTGACGCTGTGTAAATTCTTAATATTCACAGCATCTGGCTGTGAATACCAAGGGCTTACACAGATTATCTGCATGGTCTGTAAAACCCACCTCCTTTGTTTGTTTTGAACTTTATGTCTGCTGGTGTAAATATATGTCTCTTAGATCTTGCAACCGGAAGTGTCAGAGCCATCATTCATTCCCCATTAACCCTTTCTGAGCTGCTCGGTATTGTATAGGCCTATGCCCTGAAACTACTATTTCTTAAGGCATGTAGATATTTTTTTTTTTTCGAATAAACTTAGCTTGCAAGCAAAAAGCAATGTAAGCTTTAGCTTTCCGGCAGGATAGGAAGACATCACCACAGTCTACAGACATAATGACAAAATGCACATTGGTCATAAAACACTTCAGCAGTTTTCCTGTCTCGCTCCAGGACAAAACTTTTCTTCCAAATTGTCGTATCGTGAGTGATGCAACCTTACTCTTCTTCCAAATTGTGTTCTGCATCCGTGCACAAACAGGTTAGTCGTCAGAGAGCTTCCTCCTATCTTCAGTGTCCTGTACAGAAATTCCAAAGAGTGAATGGTCTCCACTGACTGGTGTATATTATCAAAATAAGGAATTGCACAGCATGCTTTTCACACTGAGGCAGTGCTTTAAAGGCTTTTCTGAGGCTGTGCTTGCATAAATAAGTTGTGTTTATTTGGATGGTGGAATAACTACCACATTTCACACGTCAGCAAGTAGTATGGGAAGTTCCAATATGAAAAAAAGCCTTAAATCATAAAAATCTTCAGTTCTTACAGACCTAGCATTATCTTCCATTTCCATCATTTACAGGAAATGAAGCTTCTCACTGTGCTTAATTACCTTGGGCCTATTTCAAAACTGATTGCTGTCTTTTGAAGCCTGTTTCATTTAAGTAACATAGGGTTGTGAGATGCAATAATCGAGTATTATGACTCAGTAAAACAATGAGTGCCTCAGCTCAGGAGCTTCTTTCTGAATGAGCTGCAATACCTTCAGCCACAAATCTTTGCTCCCTTCTGACCACAGCAACATCAGAGATGCATCTTCTGTTCAGCTTCCAATAGCCCCGAGATGGAGTTGTGAGGCTTCAACATGGCCCAACCTAACCCATAGCCCACCAGCCTCTTCAGATGATCAGTCTATTAGAGATCTATCTTCTGAAAATAAAAAATGTAAAAACATGAAGTTTTTAATGGATCATAAAGACCATAAAGCCCCTGAGCCAGCACATGCTTCTGAATTTGCTGCACGGACATATTTTGTGTGGTTAGCAGAAGCCAGTACTTCTTGGGGGAAAACGTCATTGGAGAAATGGTGCAGGGAAAGGAAAACAATACGAAATTGTCTGCAGCCAGCCCTGCTCAGACAATATGGATTTGAATTTCAATTCACTGTAAACAAGCAGCCCATCTCCGAGCGTGTCAGCAGTTTTAATGTCATGTCATCCAATCAACACAGGCTGTGTTCTGGGAATCAGAAAACACTTCTGCATTCATGGAGAGAAGACTTTTGTCTTGTTTTACTAATTCCTTCTGCTAAATTGTACCTCACTTAGCGCCTTGCTGATGGTAAAGATCAGCATTCACTTTCTGGCATTGGCGAGTACCTCTTTCAACACCACTGCGAGTTCACAGATCCTTCCAGGCTGCTGTACAGAAAGAAGAAGCAAATCACTCTGCAGAAAGTGGCATTTCTTGTTCTGTGATGAAGTCTGAATCTACCACTGGTATACACTTCTAAGGTGAACTGTCGATTTGAAATCACAATTTGCTTAAAAATACTGAGCTAGCTCTTCAACTGCTGAAGACTGGCAGAGATCCATTTAATTCAACGGAGACATGCTAATTTGAACTAAAGAGCTGACCCTCTGTGCCTACCCATATTAAATTATTATTATATTAGACAGATTGCAGATAATTATAATCCTGCGTGTTTCAGTTTATTGACACTGTGTCTCTGGGAGCACTCTCTTAAAGGAATTTAGCCAGTCATCTGCCATTCACTTCAATTACAGAAACGCACATACAGGCTCCCAAACTAAAACTGAAAAAAAACCAACCCAGAAATAAAAGGCTGTAAAACCACAGCAACTGGCAGAGAAATTATAGGCTGGTCTAATATTTGATCTGCTTTCAACTCATTGTAAAAACATTGCCTACCAAGCTGGCAAGATTTGAATTATTCCTTAAAAGGCAATTCATGGTCCTCGTCATGCAACATCAATCTGCACACATAAGCCCTGTCCCATTCAGTTCTGGACCAGGACTGCTCTCGGCACTCTTCAGACCATACGGTTCCTTCTTATTTTAATTTCTCAAGAACAGATGTCTCCTGCCTGACAGCATGTCACTGCCTTTGATCTGTTTGCTCTGGGAGGAGGAGGTGGAGAGACACAAACTTGCCTCCTGCCGCCCACTGACATTAGTGCCACCAGCAGAGCTTCACCAGCATGGCACAGGGGGCCCGTCATGTTATGGAGATGCTGCCCCACTGCTACGATGGTGATGCTGCCTGACTGCTGTCTCGTGCCCTCTTCTGCTCTGTGATAGAGACTAACCAGAGGTAACACTACCTCCTGTCTGGATGTTTCCATGAAAATCAGAAGGGAAGGGGGCTTCGCAGTCCATGGGATTCCTCCTTTTTTTTCTGCTTTTTTCACCCTTGTGTCTTCATGTCACCAGTAAAAGACTGTGAACCTGGTTTAACAGATAAATCTAATCCCTCTCTACATTGTAGTTAGTCCTTGTCTGTCTTAGTGAAGGAGGGTTTCATTTCATCCCACAGCACTACATAGAAAGTTGTGAACTAACACTGCATATCTTATCACGTATGGTGGGAGAGGTACCACAACCACCTTAGCACGCCATTTATGCAAACAAGTTTGACCAAATCCGGTTTTACTCAAAAGGCAGACCAACCCATTTCTGGCACCTGAGCCAGCTCACAAATCCCTATATTCCATACATCTGGGATGAAATAACCCCCTGCAACAGCACCACCTGGGGCCAGCTGTGGTTGGTGGTGGAGAGGCAGCTGAACCCAAGTCTGCGCTGGGCTCTTGTGGTAGGGAAGGGCAGCCACATGCTGGGCTGCATACAAACAGCAAGCCATCAGATCAAGGGATGTGCTTATTCCCCTCTGTCTGGCACTTGTGAGGCCACATCTGGTGTGCTGTGTCTAGTTTTGGGTTCCCCAGTACAGTAAAGACATGAACAAACTGCAGATTCCACAGGAGGGACATCAAGAGGATTAGGGGGTGGGAGCATGAATCAGCAGTGTAAATATGGAAAGAGACTGGAAGAATTGGATTTGTTTGGTTTGAAGATGAGAAGGCTAAGGGAAGATCTTACTGTCTTCAACTATCTAGTGGGTGGACATAGAGAAAATGGAGACAGACTCTTCCCAGAGATGAACTGTGAAATGACAAGAGACAATGGACACAACTTGCAGCAAGGGAAGTTCTGATAAGTCATAAGGAAAAGTATCTTCACAGTGAGAGTAAACATACTCTGGAACAAGCTGCCCAGAGAGTTTCTGGCATTTCTATCCTTGGAGATACTCAAAATACAACTGGGCATGTAAGCAACCTGGTCTAGCTTTGAAGTTAGTCCTGCTTTGAGCCAGGCACTGGACCATGTGACCTCCAGGGTTCCCTCCAACCTGAACCATTCTGTGATGCTGGATGGCATGGTAGCGGAAGAAACAGATATTTTGAGGGGATCTAAGGTGGTGCAGGTCTCTCGAAGACCAATGGATTCAGAAGGCCTAGATACTACTCTGAACCTGCCCCCAGCATCCTGTGTGACCAACCACTGAGGCAGCTTCTGCATCGTCAGCTCCCGGTGAAGCTGGTGACAACAGAAATGTGTGTATTGTGTGAGCAATTGCCCACTGCCGACAGCAAAAGCCAGCCTAGCCTAGAGTCACTCCATCATTTTTCCCAGCTGAAAAAGAGGGATACACATAGTGATATAGATTAACTGTATTTGAAGGATACCTGCTCCATAGCTATGGAGCCGTCAGACGGGAAAGGAAAACATCTATGAGTAACACATACTAACATCCAATACTGCGGAAAACCATCCATTTTATCTGCCAACTTATCTGTAATGGAAATCAGCCGGGAGGGATTGCAGTTAAGTGGGGAATGTGAAAACATGATTTTAAATGTTTGGTAAGTACTGTTCAAGGCAATATTAACATTAATAATTCCTGCCGGCATTTGGACCTCCGTTGTCACCCACTCACTTTGGCATCTTATCATACATGAAAACTTTTGCCATTTAAGCTGGTTAGTAACATCCTCCAATATTCCCACTAGCACTTAACTTTCAATTTGTCATCATTTAGCATTCCCAGTTCATCTGTTTGTACAATTTTTTAACTTCTTCCGTATATGGATAATGCCACGTGTTGAAGAGGGCAATATGCAGAATCATTTCAAGCCTATGGAGGTCCGAATTTCACTAGACAGCTCTCTCTCCGTGAATCTGATTCATGAACTGTAGTACCACCTCTGTTCGGTCTAGGATCTAGGAACTCTCATTTAAAAATAGGAGCCACCCACTGCCCTTTGTGTGCGTTGAAACTGCTGCTGAAGCCAACAGACCTGTGTGCACAGGATGGATCATACGAATCTTACTGTGGTCATCCTGTGGTACATAATCATGGCTTAGTGGACAAATGCCACATGAAGATACCCAAATGCACCCCACAGTGCCACATAAAGGTACCCAAATCAACTGAAATACTGTTACGTTATTCCAGTGATCCGTCAGGATGATTCATCTATTTCTCACCTTTAACAACAGGCTATACAGTTACTACAGTATCTTCTTGCAGTCATGAGGGAGGTACCTCCAGATGCTGATTACCTTGATCTTGGCAAGAAAAATTGCTAGCAGGCAGTTCCACAAGGTCAGACTGACCTCCAACACACTTGAGGTGCCTTGGCATGAGAGAAGTCTTTGGGGGATCACTGGCCAATATAAGGAACATGATGAAGCAGCTATATGAAATGTAGCAGTAGTAATATTCCCAATAAGCACCTAGCTTTTCATAGCTGCAAGATTTTGAGTTTATTTTCTCATAAGAACTCCAGTATAGCTCTAGGCCAGGAGCGATCAGCTCCCTACAGACCAGTATTAATAATTAAAATGAACACTAGTGAATAGCCATAAGCTTTTAAAAAGCAATGGATTTCATATTTCGCTGATACTTTACCATTATCTTTATTTCATGAAAATTACACAAAATCAGAAGTATGACTGGCCTGTCCTAATTGCATGTTTAATTTTTGATACCTACCTAAATAAATGCATTGTCAGTATACAGGGGGTGTTGAGGACAACATGCATGGTGGGACATGCACCTTTTGGAGTAACTGGGGTTCAGGAGATGCTGCTTTGCACTGAGACATGACCCCAGCTTGTCTCTCCACGTGTTGCTTCTCCCCATGGTTGGGAAGGGGGAACCACCAAGGCCAGTTACTGCTTGTCCTCCCCCAGGGATGCCTCAGGGGGTGGGGGCAGCAGCCCCAGGGCTCAGGGCATCACTCCGAGAGCTGCACCACAAAGGACTCCCATCAGCTACGGAGACCAGCCGTCCTCCTGGGCTCTGTACTTTTAACCAAGAACACGGGGGAAGCTGAAGCAGGTGAAAGGGAGAGTAGAGGGCTGTGGTAGTTTGATCCTGGGTAGATTTTTTTTCCAAACATTTTTTCTTCCTGGCTGCCCTTTGTGTGTAAATGTGTGGGTTCTATACTGGAGAGGGAATGCATGTGTTGTTATGAGCAGGGAGCATCCTACAGAATTCTTGCAGTATTAGATAATCTACAAATTTATACTGGCTCTTTTAGTTCCTTATGAATGGCTCAAAAGTGGATAAAAGATGCAAGTTAAAAAATATATATACATTTCTCAAGGGTATACAGTGAGCGAGAAGCTACAATTTAAGGTGTAATGTAGAGCAGCAACCAGCGCAGTCTGCCAAGGTTGAAGGGCTTTATCAGCAGTGTGATCTTACGGCCCAGTTTATAGCAAACACCGAAGGACTGAGTCTAACTGTTAGCTACAAGACAGCCACGGGCAGAAAACAGTTACAGAAATACCGGTCATTAGAACAAAAAGAAAGTTCTCTTTCAGTCCCACCCCCACAAAGACTATATTCAACTCAAAACTAGAAAACATGAAAAAAGAACAGGTGATTATTTCAAACAAAATAAAATGCTCAGCGCTAGACCTAAAAAAAGACGGTAATTATATGGGCATACAGAAGATGCTACTTTTCAGAGAAGCATTTGCCTTGCTAACACCCTGTCTATCTGTGAGACAAAAAATACACAAACATATGAAAACGATAAAATGGGGTTATCCACAGGGGTAAGCACATTCACAAGAGGGGGAGGCTGAAAGTCTGCATTTGCCAGTTACCCAGCAAGCTACTACTGGGTCTCTCTAAATGGACAGTCTCTGCTGCTGCAGGACTTGCTCTTCTCTGCTCAGCCCCTGCCCAGCTGTATCTAACCCAGGCGTGCATGGCCCTGGGGTGTCTCCTGCTGCTTGCAGACATGCCCTCCTACTTACTAAGCGGTCCCACCTGTGCGTGTTGAACTGACACCTCCTTCGGTCAGTCCTTGAGGTTTCTGTAATCATTAATTGATAATTAATACTCATCTCCTTGCAAAGCTTCTGCTTCTTTAAAGTTTCATGTTGAGTGAAGCATGCTTTTATGCACTCCTCTTGACAAGGAAAATAAAGACTCCACATAAGCAGATCTCTCTTTTTTCAGTGTTATATTCTTTGTCAATCTGGGGGCTCAGTTATATTCTTTGTCAATCTGGGGGCTCACTGCAGCTTCTGACATAAAAGGTCCACTGCCCCTCACTCTGACCTCTTTCCCTTGCAACTTACTGCTCCACAGCAAGCTTCTTGCCAGCACCTTCTGATGAGGAGCTCTCACTTAGGTTTTCAAGCAGCTCCTCCAGAAACGCTTTTGCCTTTTCTGTGTCTGTCTCACGAGCAAGGACGCTTATTTTCCCAGTCTCTGAGCACAAACCACAGTCTATATCCCAAGAATAACAAAGCCTCAGGCCAAAAAACCTTTGAAGTGACAAGAAAGCACATCTAAATCTCCACCCAGCTTCACATGCATTGGTCAAAATCTTAATTAGGGGAGTAATAAGCCAATGAGATATGCTGTTACCCTTAAAATACAGTCTGGTAGCGCAGGTAGAAGCATTCAGCCTGGAGACTGTGTGTACCCTGGGATGTTCTGAGTCGCCGGCTCAATGACCACAGACGTAGATATATTTGCGTCAGCTTTGATCTATATAATGTGACGGCCATAGCAGCCTGGACCCCTGCACAAGCTCTAAAAACCTGTACAGACTCTGTATAGGTCTTCAGGTGGCCAACTCCCCGTGAAGTTTGTACCGCAACAGATCTAGTGCTATGGTTACTTGAAGGGCTGATTTAAAGGCAGCATCAACACGTCTCAAGCAACTGAATGCACACTGTGTAGTTTCCACTGTTGCTAGTACCAAAGCTGGGAATTTTCTGGGACAAAATTATTATGGTATATACAGCTGGTACCAAGCACAAGCACTTGCTTATTTAATTAAGAATTATGTTTCCATGTCCCATGTTCTGGTTCCTGTTAATGCAAAAGCTCCGCTCAGCCACAGAGGTCCTGCAGTCCTACAGCTCTCTGCCCTGGTTGGTGTTGTCAGTGACACAAAAGCAGGTTTGGTAGCAAGTATGATGTTTCGATTGAGTATATCCATCTCAGTGCAGTCACTGCACAGTAATTAAAGATGTCTTTCTATTACGCTGAAGCTCTTCCTTAAGTCTTTTTGTGCCTAACAATAGACCTTGGAAATGAAAGAATCTATCTTAGAGATTTCCCCACATGTGATTCTGGTTTACACTAAAGAATAGTAGTAACTTGCATTCTCCACATCAATTATTCCCCCTTAAATTACTTTAAAATCATATAAAAAAATTTCTAAAGTTTTTAAAGAAATAATTAAATTTCTAATGGAATTATTAACAGTTATTACCTTTGATAAGCATTAGAGCCGATGAGAAGAAAATGACTATGTGAGAGATGCATGAGGCATAGACTACTTTTTATTATTAAATTACTTGCCTGTATTGTAGCAAGATTTAGAGTCCCTGGGAGAGCCACAGTGTGTAAGGTAATGTAAATGTACACAATAAAAAGCACACCAAGTTTTTCATTTAAATAAGATAGGTGAAAAAGACCAAAGGATGTCTCATTACTGTACCAGAATCTTTAACAGGACACAAAGTAAAAGAAAAATTATTTGGTTTTGTTCATGGCCGGAGAAGAAATCTACAATAATATTAGAGAGTCATCCACTCCTCATTAAGTTCATTTGCTTCACCACTAATCCCTCATCTAGCGCGGTGTAAATTGAACCCGACTAGCCCTTCATCCAGCCTCAAAGCGTCTTCCTGGAAAATCCTCGTGGTCCGGTCTTCGTGCCAAAGCAGGCAGTGGGACAGTAAGTGCTGCCCCACAGAAATGGTCGCAGGTTCAGCAGCACCACCCAAGAAAAGTAAAAACAACCCAGCATAGAAGTGCAGCTGCCAAACACTTCACAACCTAGATGGGAAATAAAACTTTTTGGTCCATTAGGAAATAGGGACTTCTTCCTCACATCAGGTTACGGACCAGTTGTCTTACTGGAAATTCCAGCTAGGGGAGATTTTTAGGCATCAACAAGCTTAACTCCAGGTGGAGCAGGACTCCCTGCTTTGTTGTTAACCACTTGCCTTTGAAGTTGTATGTTGACTTATTGATACCTTTACAGAACTCTGTTCAGAACTGCCAAAATTAATTCTTAAGAGATACGTTTAGGAAATTTTGTCCCAGTAGACTCTGTTCTCATATAGCTTATACTAGATTATTTCAGTCAACTGAACAAAGTTTTCCATCCTTTTCAATTATTCATTTTTTTTTTCTGAGATGTTATTTATACAGCAGTGTACACAGTGCTTTGCAGTAAGTAGGCATGTCAGGCAAAGAACAATGTCCTCTCGACAGCCTCTGCAGCCCAAAGAAACGAATAAGGTACAGAACAAAACAGTAAGAGTAAGGAAGCAAGGTCAATGCGGTTCAAATATTTCATGGAGCAAAAGCAATGGTAAGAATGTTCAAAAAAGAAAAAATATTTGTCATATTGGGTAGGATTTGTTCACTTAACTTTACGCATCTATAACGCAATGGTCCATGTCGGAGCCAGTCACCGGGAGCATACTTTCTGGCGAGAAACAAGTGGTTTTAGCACTGAGATTCATCTCATTTGGACACCTTTGGGAAGAGAGGAATCATGCATTATGCTCTACTTATCATATCAACTGCCTCTCCATTGACTGTAACATAGCCAAGCTGACCAACTCAGATGTGGATATCTACATTTAGTTAGATCATTCCAACCTACTATTCTAGACACATATCAATATATCTTCTAAGTCCTGTGTAAATGAAATTTCTGCTTGACAAAGCTTCCAGCAGTGGTTCTCCATTCTTTTCCACTGGGGGAGTGCTTTTTTTAAATCCCCCATTCACAAACACTTTTTTCCTGGAGGTACTTGCTAGATTAGCTCAACTAAATCAGCTGTCTCGTAGGCTGCACTCTAAATCAGATTTGGTTATAGGAGCCTGTTTTTTAAAAGCTGTCTGCAGATATTTTTTTTCTTTTTGTTGTAAATAGATTCCTGTGTACATGCAGTTTACAAGCCCTGCCATGCAAAAGGCTGAGTCAGAGCAAACTGGAGTTGACCTGACTTAGCCTTTCACACGACTGATCACAAGCTGGGATGGGGTAACCGGGGGGAGGCAGAAACCTTTTAAGTGTGTCTGTAACCTGTGGACCACTTCACGGCACCACGTCCTCAGCCTCCATCGCTCCTGTTTAACATGGTGGTCCACTGTGCAGGAACAAGGTGGGCAGACACCCAACTAGGTTTTGCCTGACACCCTGTGACTGCCATCAGCCCCAGCCTGAAGCTCTCACCTTTGAGGAAGGGAGTGAATTAAGCACAGAGAGCACAACTGCACCATGGCCCGAGCACCTCCAGGTCCCTGCGCCAGCAAGAAGAGCTGAGGATGCTCAACACTTGATGTCGTGCTTGAGGTTATGCATGTTGTCACTAGAGAAAATACCTTTTCTTTCCTTCTGCAGGGACTGCGCTGTGAGTTTTAAGCCACTTTTGCTCCGGCACTGAGCAGCGATGACATTGCAATGATTTGGTGGCAGGCATTACTGAAGCCCATTGATCTGGAACGGAAAGTCCTGCCTCCCATTAACACTGCTAAATCTGAATCAGTTAGTCTCCTATATGAGACATCCTTTGTTTTTCTGTTTAATAATTTCAGTAACTCTGCAATATGAAACTTTCTCAATCCAGTCCTTGTGTGTGGGAGGGTGTGAATATTTCCAGCTCATAGTAATGAATGCTTTGGCACAGGCGATTGCAGCAGGCATGGGACTGTGAGCACCGCTTTCCAAGCCAAGCTCCAACATGCTTCTTGCTGCACCCCAGCGCTAATGCAATTAGCTTTGCTTTGTGCGTGCACCACAGTGAGACGACACAGGCAGAGTGACAGAAGAGCACCCAAAAGACCCTGACATTTATCTGTGCTTTGTTACACACTAAAAATTAATCACATTCCTTACATTTGGCTCTTCAGTCTGAGAAAGGCTGAGACACCCATGAAAACACGATGTGCCCCTGCAGTGCTTTGAGTGGCACAGAAGAATGTACCCACATCAGCTCAAAACTGGTCCCCCCTGGTAGGACCTGGGGCAGAAGGAGGCAGGTACGGATGCTGCCTACTCGCTGCCCCAGAAAACAAAATCTCTCTCAGATGCGTTCAGAAAGAGTTTGAATTCTCTGTCTGTTTTCAACATACACATCACTTTCCTTTTCAGTCCTGAAGCCGGGCTCCAATGGAGACCTGGAGCAGCACAGACAGTATAAACCACTTCTGCTTCGCCTTTTCTGTGACTACCCCATGAATGCATTAACATTTTAGCATTTTTGCTGCATTATGGCAACACAGAAGTGTTGATGCCATTTAAATTGGTACCAAGTAACTAATGAAGTTACTGTATGTTGCCATGGTATGCAAATTAGATTTGCAGCACAAAACCTGTATACTTAGCCGATCGTGTTATTTCTTCTAAAATGAAGCCATACATTTCAAACTTTAAATAAATAGAATGAAAAATATAAGTTAAGGGGAGAAAAAGCAAAATATCACCTAATGAAACAAGTTGATAACAGTTTATTGTGCATGGTTTAATTATGAAAAGCACATTCTTTTAAACAATACAGTACATACTAAAACTGAATAGATATAGATGTTAATTGTCTTCTCCATTACGAAGACAGAGCTAATGCCGGAGATTTGAGACAAATAGCACTTAACCTCCTGAACCCCAGATGAAGAGGGAGATAGATGTTTGCTTTTGATCATTCCGGTCTTTTCATGATCTGAATCAATAAGTATCCCTTATAGCTTTGAGTCATGTTTCTAATTAGTCAGCCTCTTGGGCCCGGTTTACAAAATAAAATATAAATCAACGCACATTTGTAAATTCCAACAAGCATTCTGGGCCAATGCCATCTCAATAAAATAATTAAAATGCCATCAACCTGTTAACTTGCTCTCGTCTCTGCCAAAATATATATACTGTCAAATGCCAACTCATATTTGGAGTGGTAAGGAAAAAGGTATTTTGAAGATATGATAGCTGCAATAAATATAAGGTATAAAATACATAAGTCTTAACATAACCAATTAAAGCTTCACTTTTCTTTGTTAGGGCAAGGTATTGCAGAAAGAGAATTGATAAGGAATGCTGTTTACTATGAAGATGCATATGATCCAGAAAAACTCAATGAAGCTCACAATTAGCTTCTCTAAGTCAAACGCAGCAGGTAAACTCCATATTACAGAGCAAAATACATACTGTGACACATCGGGGCTTGAATTTTACAAAGGCCTGTGTGGGACCCCCATCATTGGGGAGCATCCAGGAGACAAATTGTCCATTAGCAATATGATTTAATTTTTCCTTCTTTCACTTACTGTTATGCCTCGTGTGTACTAGGACAAATGTGTAAGGACAAATTATCAAAAACAGCCTCTGAAATCCCATCTGCCCCTCTCCGCATTCCCAGCTTTGTGTACATGCTGTCGCTTGCTGGTTCCAACAAAAGGCCAGATTCGGGTCTCGTTGACACCAGCAAAGGAAGGGAGATAGAAATTAGCACATTTAAAGTGGAAGCCAAATCCCTACAGCTCCACAAATACAAAAGAAGGGACTGGAATTTCCCCGTGAAGGGTTTTCAGTGAACCAGTCAAGTGGGACATGTGCCACACACCAAAGATCAATTAATTGAATATCTATAATTATGAGGAAGTGATAAAATCACCCAGGCCCATCAACAGTACCTAAGACTTGAGAAAGAATCCTTAAGGAGGGAAAAGTGAAAGATACAGAAACATATAGGTAATAAGATAGAAATACATTTTTTTTGGCCAGCGTAGATGACACCAAACTGTGTTGATATTTTGGGGTTTTGTATGGTAATTGCTGATTAAATGTCCTAAATTTCATTTACCTAAATTTAAAATAATCTACATATGGTGCCGTATGAGAAACAGTTAAGCTGGAAGAGATTGGCATTAGTGTAAGAATCGTAAACTTGCTCAGAAAGTGACTGGGATGGGAAAAGAAACAGGAAAGTTACTGGTGGAATTCTCAAAGTCTTAGTATGGAATGTGCTTAAAATTTTTTGCCAGTGACACTGGCACAAATGTAAGGATGCCCAAAATGAACTGGATGTCTCTGACACCCACTGGGAAGTACCAGCATCATGACGGGGGTTCAAAACAGTACAAAGGCAAAAACAAATGACTTAAAGACCTGGAGGAGAGGAACAGAATAGTAACACAACAGGCACAAAAAGGCTTATTAGGATTTAGTATGAGGGGGGTAAAACATTTTTTTTTTGGCTCCTCCAAGACAACATTCACTACCTAAGTGAAGTTTTATCAGTCATCACCCACAGTTTGTCTCAGCACTATTTGTTTTTAAATCAAAGTGAGATAAAGTGCTCAGCAGAGAGATCTGTTGTTCTGTGTCCGTGTTTCACCAGGATCAGAAGCCGTCTCCCTTTCTGGGCTGGGGACAGCATCCCTGTTTTGAGGCCAGGCAACAGGAGCCCCTGGGAAACCTGGCAGGGGGACAGGCACTGGTGCTCCCATGGCAAGCAGGTCTGCGTGGGCTACCGAGCCGCTTCCAGCGAGAACCGAAGGTGATGCTTCCAGTACACACCCCAAACATTCAGTGAGCTTTCTTTTTGGCAGACTTTCCTTTTTCTTTTTGGCAAACCGTTCTGTTCTGTGCAGTAATGCCACGGCTTTGATCTGAAAGCCCCAGGGCCCAAGAGCTGGGAGCACTGGAAGGATTCGAGCAGCGCTAACGTCAAAATCCCCTCCCCTCTCAGAGCACCTTCAGCGCTGGTCCCGAATGGGATTTACTGGGTTGCCTCACCAACAGGGGATGAAGGGGATGAAGGGGAACACAGTCTTGCTGGAGGTGACACTCGTTTTGATCTGGGAAATACTCCATGGGTGTTTTTGGACACAGAGGCTCACAAAGGATTTTAGTCAGGTGCTGGTTTGCAGTCAGTTTTAACAAAAATAATTGTAGTACCAATGAAATCACATAGCTTTACACTGGAAGCAGAAGGCTGGGGAGTTGGAACAGGAGCTCTGATTTTGTCCATGCTGATGACTGAGGAATCAGGGACCGTGTGGCTACATTTTGTCACCCTGGCATAGAGGCCCATGAGAAGCAATGTAACAGCTGCTGACTGTGGGCAATCTCCACTAGCACCAATGGACACCCTGCTCCTTCCTTGAGGACAAGGAGTTGTAAGTAACAAGGCAAAAGTGTCATCTGAGTTGTACCTCTTGTTTGTAAGAGTGGTGGAGTGGCTTAGACCATGTGACACAGGGCAGTGCTAACTACTAGATTGAAAACAAACATGGAACCATGTAAAACTGACAAGAGAGTAAGTCCTCCACAGAAGAAGGATGGGTTACGAAATATTTTACGTCAATGTTACAGTGAACATATTCAGCCAGAAGAAATGGAGAAATTAGGCCTATGTACTGAAGATAAATTTATTTTTATACTAGTGATAAACACAGTTTTAAATAAATATCAAATACTGGCAACACCCAAAGCAGTTGGATTTCTTCTTGAGAAGAGGCCATGTTCTGGTCTTTTGCCTAATGGAGGACGCTGGGTAGAGACTTTAGGCCACCTCTGCACGGTGGAATGTCATTAAATGCCAAATTCTAAAAATTACAGACCTTCTAATGAGTGCAAAATCTTTATTCCATGGCTGTAGTTGCATATGCAGTTTTCTATCACCATAGGCACAAAATTAGCAGTACAGTTTTGTATGTCTTTTGTATCTTATTCCTAAAGATAGCTCAGTCTAGCTTGAGGCTAAGTTTTTCGAAACAGCAAAATCACTTCCTGTTAAACAAATGTATTTTTAAGCTGTGATTAAGCTGTACAGCAACAAGCAAACAAGAATATGATGTAAATACAAATATACTAAGTGAAAAATATTAAAAAAGCACATGTATACCTTAGGATCTTACACATTTCTTTGGGTTTTGTTTGTTTGTTTGTTTCTTAAGTACCTTAGGTGCCCTAGTCTCTGGGAAATTACACCTAGCCGCTGAATTCTTGGTAATGTTTAGAAGCGAAGCACAGGGAAGTGAGGTGAAAGGGAGGTGTTCGGACAGCGAGGTGGTGAGAGCACTGCAAACACTTGGACGGATTTTTTTATACATTAATAAAAGTTTTGTTGAACAGCTACCAAATTACTCCTGCCACACACCCAGAGTATCGGCAGCGCTGCGAGCGTATAGTGAACGTTCAGGGATTGCACATTAAGGACGGCACTTCTGCCTGCACACATCCAGACGTGACCATAACCCTGCTGCTGCTTTCAGCCCTGACCTCTTCACGGTACGAAGGTGAGGTTGCTGGTGGCCAGGAACCTCAAGCAAGGGAGCATTTATACCCCAGAGCTCAGCCTCTCATCTGCTCCCCTTTCACCGGCCGCAACAAGCCTGAAGCCCCCTCTGCTCATCACCCAGGGGAGACCCCAAGCCATCAAGGCCAATGTCAGTGGTCGCTACAGGGCCCAGTCCTACCACCCCTGCCCTTGGGAGCGGCCTCATACATTTTTCTTATAAATACTTTTATTCCTAGGGGCTAAACTTCCATCATTTGCCTTGGAGTGAAAAGCAAAACTTTAGCATATCACAAGACACGTGTTTCAGTCTCCAGCAGATGCAGATAACGGCACAGATTTCTCAGATTAGGCTGGAGAAATTCTTTGATACTTTAAAATAATTAAAATGGTCTGGCATGCAAATGTCAAAATGGAAGAAATTTAGCAGAAAATGGAGGAGAAATGGCCAGATCTTCCTATTATCACTTGCTGTACATCTCAAAAGACAGCTGATTCCCGGCTCGGTATGGGTTCCAGCATTCAGTGATTTATTGGGTAATTCAGCATTTGCCAGTATGTCTTGTGCTAATTAAATGCATCGCACTCTATTCAGAAATGTCACAATTGATTTGTCTTCTGCAAGCACTGACTTTATTTCAATCTTCTAAAAAAGATTTTATGAGCCCCAGATAACTTATCCTGGCACATTCATCTCCCAGGGCAGCTTCTGCATCTGAGGGCAGTATGGGAAGAAACCAACAGTGAACATCCAATACAAACGCCTTCTTTGGACAGCTTATTTATCTGATATGTGCCAGATATCCAGAACTAGGTAGCCTATATAGTGAAATTACAAGCTGCTCCATTGATGTATAAAAACACTCGAACATGACAGAAGTTAATATACAATATTGGCAGATTTTATGGGTTGATAGTCTGAGCCAAAGAGCCATGAGGATGGAGAACACTATAATCTGTAACAAGGTGTTTATTTACAGTGGTTTTGTGACTGAATTCAGCTATTAACTAAATTGCATCAAGAGGAAATGAGCGTAACATAGCTCACCCTAAATATAAGATGCCAAAGCATGCTTAGTATAATATTCAGAGGCTGAGGACTATTCTGTCATTTTAATTCAGTGCTTTTCCCACACACATTATGCATAACTGAATGCTGAGGGTGAATTGCAGCATTCTGCTACTCAGTCATGGAAAATATAGTTACAGTGTACAGTAAAAAAATGCTTTGTTCTGAGAAAGTACAATTCTTGACACAAAATAGTGGTGGAAGCTTAATCAGGATTGAAAATCTGTGATGCAAGACAAGAAATACTGCTTTGCATGTGACACAGGAAGACAAAAATTACCTGTTTCAAGGCAGGGAATGATTATCCAGAGAGGTGGCAGGAGGGCCAACAACACAAATGTTTTAAGTAGAGTATTTTATCAGAAAACAATAATTTTCTATTACTATTACTTCTGTCTCAGACCCCTTACTGCTTAGACTCTTCTGCGGCAGAAATTGTTGCAGGGGGGAAACTTGCTGCCTTGATGAGAAACTTTCCAGAATAGGCTTGAATCAGTTAAGCACAGTTTGAATTTGTCATTTGTCACATTAGCAACTGAATGTTGCATGTGTAGCAGTTTGGTGTGTATAACAGAGGGAGGACACTGTGTCTATTTTTGCTGCGCAGGCTTCTGCTGCTGAGCCCCAACCAAGGATACCTACCATAAGTGGCTGTCTGAGATACTGCGGCAATGATGACATTTAACTGGAAGACAGTGATTCACACAGTTTACTCTCTGGTGTCAGACAGTGACTCTTTATACGCTTTCTGAAGACAAGCCATTGCAACGGCCACGAATGTGATCATTTGGCCATGGCCATTCATCTTGCAGAAACACGGATGAGCTTTGAGTAGAACTGGACTGTCGGTTTGAGGTTCCTGTCCATCTGTAAGTCTTTGTTGTCTCCTCTTCACTGGCTTGTTTGGGAAAGTGAGGAAACACAGTGTGAGAACTGGGACAGGAAGGAAACTCTTGGGTCCTTTATTCTGCAACTCCAGACAGTCGTACTATCCACCACTTCTCATAAACTCATCAAGTTCTGGCTGCTGAAACTACCTCTTTGATGAGGCTGTTCCAGAATCTCAACAATTAGAAATGCTTTTTTGCTAATTTCCCTCCTAGAATATATGTTTATTTGTTCAGTGCTTATTTGATTCTTGCTTAAATAGCTCTTCTATATTCTGACTACATAGGTCCTTTATGCACTTATAGAGCACAACCACATGCTCTCCCAGTTTCCACCCAGCCAGCCTGCTAAGCTCTAACAACCAAATGTTTTAACCTCCATCCCTCTGGTCATCCTCGCCCCCTGCACCAATTCTAATTGGAATTCATCTTTCTAGCACCCAGATAGCCAGAGCTATTTCCAATAATCTATATTGTACAATGACTTTTATGCTTTCCTCTTCTTTTCTGAAAATGCTTTGTATGCTACATTAGTATCAAATTTGAGTTTTTCATGATTGCATGATAATTATCGCTTAAAGCCACTCTGTCATTGAGTAACACCCCCCAGTTTTCTTCTCCTTTTTCATTTCAAACCAATGAATTCCCAGTTTACCTCAAAAGACCGTGTTACTCTCTCTTAAGTGCAATTACATTTTACACAATTTTCTATTACCTAATCTATTTCAGTCCTGTAGTCACCCAGTTCTTCATGATATTCTCATTTGTTGCTCTACACTATTTTCTGGGGCAACAAGACTTTTTAGGATGATGTCATAGTAACAAGAAAAGCTACTAGGTAGGAATATTGCCTACTTATTAACATAAAGCCATTTGTTAGTAGAGAAAGCAAGTTCTACCACAGGATTCCTTTTTTTGTATTCAGAATGTATTACATATAAAATACAAATATGCTGTTTACATGAAAGAGGGGAAAATTACATACCAGAAGACGTCTTTGCTGCAACCATATTTTAATATTGCTTTATTTTTCCATGTTGCTGATAAAGAAGGATGCCATGTAAGTAACTGTCCATTTACTACTAAAAGGAGCATTTGCTTCCGTAATAAAGGGTAAATATTTGTCTCCAGAAGTATTTCGGGATATCATTACTGCAAAAGGCTGAAATTTCTCACAGAAAGGTAATATTTTCAAAACTGAAGTTTTTCATAAGTCACTGTTGGAAAGTAAGAATTAGTAGTTTGCCAAAGCCTTATAAAATGGTATTTTAGAGAACTGAGACGAGGAACAAATCCGGTTAAAGAGAATCACATTACATATGGAAACTTAGCTGATTAGTAGCGTCATGGGATATGCTTCTATTTCATTGGGAAAACTGTCTTTCAGGTATGGGGTTATGTCGATCCAGAAAGCCCAAATCTAACACAGTATCTGGTGTTCTGATAAGTTTTGCTTTCAGCTGCAATTGCCAAGCCACTCTTTCAAGTCACCAGTTTTAGGTCATGCAAAGAATCAGTGCTCCAGGGGTAACCTCCAGAACAATTGCTGCTCTTTTGCCAGCCCAAGAAATGATGGACTACTCCTGCTTACACTATTGTATCTTTCAACACAAATTTTTACCACCAGGGATCATGTTTTCAGAAGGGGCCTCCAAATTTGCAAATTGAGTTTAATGTCCCCCCTGTCCTGTTTGGTAAGTCTTCCGTTTCACAAACTGGGTAATGGCAAAGATGTGGTTGAGTGAGACGGCTGAGGGCTGATACCCCTCACCTACTGTATACGCAGTAGTGAAGGTCATGTTTAAATGTGACCTCCCTGCGTGTCTAGCTGGAGACACTGATAACAGCGTCACTTCTTGGTCTGCCCATGGTACAGGTCAGTGCTCTCAGGGGGAGGGACTGCTGGTGTCTCAGTCAGTCTCTGAAGAAAGAACAACATCATACACGCTACTGTATGAGACTTTTCTCATTTCTTTTAAGCTTAACTTCTTGCTTGAGCCTATTACATTGCATACAGGGGGGGAAAAATGGGGCTTAGTCCAATTAAATATTCTAATCAGAAGTTAGAGTACAGTTAATGCCTGGAAGAGAGAAGCAATGAATCTCGATTTCCCTGGGCACCTCTTAATGGGACAGTTGCTAATGTAGCTGCTTTTTCTTCTACCGATGCAAAGCTGATGCACTTCTTTACAAATATCTCCCATTCGCTTTCCTGCCAATTCATTCCCATTGGAGTCATTGGCAAAAGTCCCATTGATCACACAGACAGCATGATCAATGCCTCCTGTACCTGGGTGTTTGTCTTTCTTTTTAGGAGGTATTTGACTGAGTTTCATCTTACTGGCACACTTGTTCAGCCTACTTGAAGGGCTTCCCTTCATGGCACTGTCACCAGTGAGGATGGTCATTTAACAGAGGTGAGCAAGACCTTCCTCCAAGTCTTTCCAGGTGACAGCGTGCATATCAGCTGGTATTTAGATTAAAAGCTAGTAGAAAGGTCTTGGTAGGTAGGAAAGCCTAATTGCTGACTTGCAGGGCACACGCATAAAGAAAAGCCTTTTCCTAGACCCCTAGGATACACATGCACCACAGAGGAGCTGTATGTTAGAGCACTCCAGAGGTCCACATACACAGTGCTGCTAGCTCAAGTCCTGGGAGAAGTCTGTCCTTCCTTCCTGGCTGTGGGATTGCTCTCCTCTGGCTTGGAGAGATTGTAACATGCTATTGTGGGCAGTACAAATATGTTTCTCTTCTCTTCCTTCCCATACCATTTACCCTTCTCAGCCAGGAAAGAAATGAACTACTCTTTCTGCATTTCTGCATCTTCTTTTTGCATTCCCTGCCTCTGTGGCATGTCCCAAAGGCTCCAGTCCTGAGTGCAGTTCCCCAGGGCAGGTTGCAGTGTGTTGTCCTGAGCACATTTCTCTCCAAGAGCCTGAATTTTCACTGGGTGAGAGACAAACGCTGAAGGCAGCGAAGGATTCTCTGTAGGACTATGCAGGACTGTTCTGCCCTTATTTTTATTTGGACCTCTGTCAAATAAAAGCAAGCATTTGCTGTCTGAGCTGGGTCCTCTCACTATGGCAACAAACGCGGAGTTGAGAGAGCTGGCGCACCTGGAAGGGAAAACAGGTTACAGAGACATCATGTAGTCAGGACAGTGTCCCTGAGCCCACATTTAGTGGCTCCTTGATGCCCCCCCATCTGGGAGGAACTGGTGCCGGATCCCACACGGCGCGGTGCTCCCCCAGCCTCCTCTCCAGCCTCCCAGGCAGCCTCGCCGCCTCTGCCAGGCAGCCTCCCGCGCCCACAGAGACAGCACGCTGGCCACCCAATGGAGCAGCCCCTGTGCCCCGGCCACCACCGAGCCCCTCCGTGCTCCCCATCTCCTCCAGGGTTTCCGAGGAGAAAGGCAAAAGAGCCTTCTCTTCTCAGTCTTTCTTGGAAGGCAGGCGTTCGGCCCACGGAAGCAGGAAGACTGTGTTTCTTTCATTTGCAATTAAAATACAGCTCTTAAGCACCACATTTTAACGCAGAAGTAAAATAAACAATAAATCAACAAAAGCATAGTTTGTTAGTTGAGATAAAACTGCTAAATTCTGCCTTTGCTGCTCGCTTTCTGGAATATGACAGAATCCAGTCAGTCCCTGGGTGCCAAGGATTCAAATAAAAAATATATACATAAAAACAGACAGTTACTTCTAGCAGAAAGCCAGGATTCGTGCATGATAGACTCTAGAATAGATATTACTCAGTAGCTGCATCTGCTGAAAGTCTGGATCTTTCCCTGGAATCTGTCATTTTACCTTCAAGCCATAAACTGAACTGAGGGGTTTTTTAGGGACTGCAAGCTCGTATCTGCTGTGAAGGTAAAGGTGACCACAGGTGCTCAGGAGAGCTGAGACAGTCATGTGCAACTACAACACAGAAAAAAATATCAGCCCTGTTGCCAGAAAACCCCCAGCAATAGAATAATTTGTGTTTCTGGGGTATGGACAACCTCCTTCACTGAGTTTATTTCAATTGGCTGTACGCATCCAAATGCGCTGTGTTTAGTTGTATCCAGCTTCCGGATCAGTTTGCAGCATGAGAAACTACATGTGGAAAACTGCAAGTGGATGGCTTTGTCCTGGGCAAGGGCCAGGGTTGTTGGAAGTGGCCTCAAGAGGCATTGAGGAAATTTGCTGTTTCCCTGAACCCTACACATGTTTCCCCTCCCAGTTCTTCCTCTGTCTGTTGTTCCTGTGCTGGTGGAAATGCTCCATACCGAATTTCTGCACCTGTTACTCTCATAAAACACCAGAAATACCTGCCCTTGGTGTGAGTGTGACTATTCACAGTGACAGGAGCCTGCAGAGTCGCAACCCTGGTTGAGAAGACACCCACTGCCATTGACAGATGAGGTGACTACCACCAGCAGCGCTACCCAAAGGAAGGGAAAAAAGCGGCGAAGTGCTGATGACATCCTGCAGTCAAGTGGCAACCGAGTTGCAGAATATCAGTCGTACTTGCTAATTGCTGTGATTTGGTTCTGAGACAGGTGGAGGTCGGCAAGAAAGCAATCCGGTTTGTTCAGTGGAAAATAAAAGCACTTCTTGGGGTGTAATCCAGAAAATTCTTTTGAGTACCCACCTGGGCAAGGTCAGGGCCTAAACCACATCCTTGTATTTGAAAAAGAGTTTTGATGGAGGAAGGATAATGTGGCGAGTGTGAAAGTCCCTCTTTAGGGTTGCCTGTGACTGAAGTTTGAATGAGAATTAACCCTTGAATTCTGGACAGCAGAAAGTGGAAAATGCATTGGCAAATGAGACGTGTGTTTCTCTCTGGCAGGGAGTACGGTGACAAGCAGGAAGGAGAGAAGAGATGGTCAGATGTTGCCTAGAAATAAAAACAAAACGCTTTTTGCAGGAAATGAGAGTCAAACACAGAGAAATGAGTCAAACAGAGAGAATTAAGAGGAAGATTCAGAAAACAGATCACACAAAAACAAAAAGAAAAAAACCAAAAGCCGCTGATGCTGTAGAAGGAAGAGGGAAAAACAAACAAGCAGGGAAGAAGGATCTAAAAATTTACTGTGGTCCATGAGAAGAAAATAAGTGGCCTTTTAGTAGAAACCGATCACTCAAACAGTCCATAGGTAAGAGAGGTTGCAAGACAGGTCTCTGTATCTTGCCACATCCTCAGCTGCCTTCAGGAAATCAGTACGTGTCAACTGAAATGACACCAGTGGAGTTCCTGCACCAAAGATTTCAAATGGTTGTGATTAGCTGGCTGTCGATAGCAGCTGCGTAACTGAAGTAAAATCCTTTCTAAGTGGAAGCTGTGAGTGTATCATCAAAAACAAATCACAATGAAACCCAAAAGGCGGAGGAATAATCCACATTGACTCAGTGATGTTTGAGAGATCCAACTCAGAACTGGAGTCCTGTTTTTCAAATTGGGAAGAGAAATATTTAGACCCAGAACCTGGAAACCCTCATGGTTTTGGGTGTGAGCAACACTTGTATGAAGCTGGGCCAGCTGATCACATCCCACTTGAATGGTGGGATTACAGTGACAGTTAGTCACACCAGCGAAGTCCCTTGCTTCTGGTGTCACACTGCTATCACTAAGCATGCACAAAGGCCTTTCAGCAATTAAATTGCAACTTTTCATTTGAAATGCCTTTTTAGAAGGAAATGAGGCTGGCATGTGGGAGGTCAACCAACATATCCAGCAAAGGAAACCTCCTGCTCTCATTGGAGAGCAAATGGTGAAATACGATAAAAAGAAAGCTGCAGCAAGCAAGGTGAGGGTTGATCAAGTGCACTTATTGTGGGGACACTTAGAAGCAAATCTGATCACCATGGCAAGCTCCTATACAAAGTCTGCCAAAGCATGGTCACTAAATGTGACTTCAGTGGCACCCTCTGCTGCCTAGAATGACCCTAGTGAAGATGGCTACTCCAGTCTGGGTTTCCAGAGCACACTTCACCTTGCATTGCTCAGTCAGCATTCCACACGGTGTTAGCAATGATTACTTTTCCTCAATACAGAATGTCTCACAAAAGTCCGCTAATGACAATTACAAGAGAGAAATTTTTTTTTCTCTCATTGCTAGTGATCTTCTCTTGGACAGCAGATGGACCTGCATGTCAGTGAGACCACGGGTTAGCAGGCAGACGGCATCGCATGGGAACTTAATGCAATCAGCGCTGCATGGAGGGAAGGTCCCTTACTGCTAGGCTCTGAAAAGTCTAACAAGAATTTCACTGAATGTAAGCACCAAGCAAATGAAATAAAAAGTTGGAAACAGTTGTTCTTTTCATCCTTTTACTTTGTATGTTATGAAGTCCTTCCTATTCTTTTAAACAGTCCTGCTTTAGAGTATTTCCACTAGTTTCGGAGCAGATGGAGTCATTCATTGACAGGCAATACTGTATAACAAGTGTCCAATAATTAATAATTAACTTGGCATTTCATAATTTGTTATAAAAATCATCATACACTAATTTACTGCAATTATGAATCCAACAGGCAATTCCAGATGTCTGCTATAGCTTGGCATTAGCTCATGTTCTTAATGTACTTATGGTACAGCATTTTCTTTTTAAAAAAAGAGCTCTAGCAAAACTTTACAACCAAAATACACAGAAAAAATCACCAGTTCTCTTCCCCACACTCAAATGTATTCTAGCTTTTCAGTGTCAGTAGAGAGAGTAGATCTTCTCTTACGAATGGTGATTGAAGTTTTGTGCCTTTCTGATGGAAACCTCGGCACCACTTCCAGAGCCATGAAAATTTCTCTGTGCAACAGCAGGAGGCTCAAGTTTTGTTGTCTTTACGGTAAACCAGGATTTCTGGTCCATGGCCTAATAAGAAAAGCCTCCTAAGGAATATTCCTACTCAGGTACAAAGCTTTTGAGCTGCATTGCACAGAATGTACAAATGTGAGCTTTTTTTCAGCATATTTGGTGAGACCCTGGTGTCACAGCAGAAACTCTTTTGAAAAGAGCAATAAAAAAAATCTGTCCATGTAACTACCATGTGACCCTCATATGGTTTTAGTATAATACCACTTCATTGGCTATTTTGTAAATCTACATGTGTTACACCATGTACATGACCCCTCTTGAACCTGGAAGTAGGACCAAAGCATAATTACAAAGGTAGTCAGCACATTTCTGCAAATAAAGTGGCCAGGGTCTCTTTCGCGTAGCTCCAGTTTATCGCAGGAGCGTAACTAAGGGAGTTTCTGAGATGCGGGGGAGTTTCAAATGCTTCTGACCACAGTTCCCACAGTATGGCACAACACAGTAGTACTGGGATGAGTCCTAGGTTTGATCTCTTCAAAACGATTTTGCATCAGGCTAATTCAGAGCTCAGGACAAGTACTCAAAGAAACTGAATGTCTTACTCACCTACAGATGCATACCATTTTCACTAGCCGGGGTTAACTTCATTTTGGCTTATGATCTAACAGTATCCATCAGTGCAGTAAAGTATCCGAGAATTTTTCAGACATGAAGGCAGGCAATATCTAAAATTATGCTTGCAGTTTTCCATGGCAGATTTTTGCATGTTCCAGATACGTCTGTGTACACTAATTAGATATAGCTAGCTATACAGTTAATGAAGAAAATGCCTATATGGGCATGCAGATGCAGGGTCTAATTGCATAAGTTCCCTGCAGAGCTCTGACAGCACATGGCAGGTTTGGTTTAGGGCATCAGGATATGGGCTTTCCCCTTTCTAGAGGGATTCTGCAGAAGTGTCTCTGCCGTACCACCACTCCAGGCTCCCCCGCAGCCAGAGCGGTGGCGAATGAGTGTCCAGGCCACACTTAATATTCAACACCTATTTTCAACAGTTTGGCTGTTGAAAAAGCATGAGCCCTTTGCAATATTTGATGGTGCTTCTTAAAGCTTCAGCTCCTCTAGTTAAATAGTTTCATCTTAAAATGTTCGATGCTGGCTTCAAAACCAAAATAAGCCAACACACCTCTCCCTCCCCAACAGCTCTAGCCCCAAGGGGAGCTTCTGAGAAAACCCTATGAACATGATCCAAGGGCTCGCAAAGACTGAGAAGCTAAATGAGAGCTCAAGCTGTGTGACGACTTCTCTCTCAAATCCCAGCCTGCTGGGAAGGGGGGGCTCCTTCCGCACCCTGCCGGAGGAACCCTCCCCATGCCTCTGGGGAGCGGACGGCCCTCGGGCTGCGCAGAAACACTCCCCGCTGCAGAGCAAATCCCTCGCTTTCCTGGTAACTCTGTGGGCAGGAGCATCCATCCCAGCTGCTCCCCGGCTGCTCCCACCCTTGCTTTGGTGCTTTTAGTAAAAGGAGCTCCCTGAGACAGAAATGTCTCAAATTTTTTCTTTCCCCTGTCTCGTTTGTAGCCCTGGAAGAGCCTTTTTTTAATAAGCGTCGGTTTCAGTGTATTCTGCCAGTTCAGACAAGCTCTGCAGACTTTAGATTCCAGCTTTTTTCTTAGCCTACAGGCAAATTAGAAATACATGCACATTTTAGGAGACTAGAAATCTCAGAGGGACACCTAAAGGGAACTGGAACACTTTCACAGCTAAGTCACACCAAGGGATGTTACCTTTATTCAAATAACCTTTACATAAGTGATCATTTGTACTGCCTGTGAGATGTCAAAGCAGTCAAGATAATCAGCAAAATGTCAATTCTCCTGCTTTCAACAGACTTTGCTACAGATCCCAGCAGAATCCTCCGCCCCTCTGGGGACAGAGTTGTCACGCGGCAGGAGTCAGAAGTGAAGGTGGGGTAGTTAATATCCCGAGCAAGGCACCTACATTGATCTCCAGTCTACTCCCGTTCATATTTCTCTCAGCGGGATTAGATGCAGAACAGCCTCCCCGAAGACCACTTAGCAGGCAGGCTGTGATTTGAACCACTTCAGGGCTTCTGGATCGGGTTGTTACCGAAGACTAACAACCAACATCTCTCAAGCTGCTCTGCCCTTTTACTTAAGGTTGTTTTGTGCCTGCTAACCAAACTGATATCTCAATCGTGGCAGATTAATGTCACTTTGCTATACCCTGAGAAAAAGGGTGTTTCTTCCTTCATAAAGGCCACCATGCAAGAAGTGACCAAGACGAAGTTGCACTATCCGTTTGCCCATCTGCTCTGTACCCTATCAGTCAGGAGCTGTATTTTCTTCCTCTTTAGCGAGGGAGACTCTGTCCTGTGTGGTGAAAGACGCTGGGTAATACAGTTATAAACACCATCAAGCCTATAAAAGGGGTAGTGAGTGATAAATAATTTACTTTCATCAGAACTGCTGAATCTTATTACAGGTTCAGCAATTGCATGTTGTCTAGTCCACAATCATCCCAGAAAAGGGGAATAATTTCAACAGTCTTGTGGTTAGATGTATTGAACTGCTGTACAAGCATTGAACTTACCGCTCTTTTACCCTTCGTCCTTTGAAAGGTGACGAGGCTGCTATTATGGTGGGGCCCTCAAAACGCAAAATGGAAACCATTTCAATTTGATTTTTGGAGAAGATTTTGTTATAAATCAATGACAAACTGTCCCTGGAGGATGTTTATATCCTCACCTTCTTTTCAACCCCACTGCACGGCTTATTGTATTTTGTATGACCACAGATACATGGAACTGCTCTGATTGTCTCCGTTTCTCCCCCCACTATTATTGTCTGTGTATACAAAAATATGTGTGGTCACAAAGGAAATGGGGAGAGGGGGCCCCCATTAGCCCTGCAGGCTGGTTCAGAAGTGACAGCTGAAAGGCCCGCTGTGAAGAATTAAACAGAAAAAAACCTTTTTTAACACCTCAGGACTGCCCAAAGATCTGGGGAAAGTGGATGCACTCAAACTTCCACTCCGAGTTTTCACAACCAAATGTGACAACAGCAACAAAGAAACCTCTCCCATCTCTTCTCTTCTTCTTCTTCAAAAAAAAGCTGGAAATTATTATTTTCGCATGTTGATTCTCATCTTGATTCCAGGAAAGAAACAGCTTGAGAAGGCACATGCCTCCCGTGAAATAACCAAAACTCCAAACCGCTTCTCGCTGTCTGTTCTGTTCCTGGCCTTCTGATCTATGCTAATTGCTAAACTTTTGAGTATGCACTTGAAATTTTCTGTGGGCAATGTGACTCTCTTCAAATAAAAATAGATGCCAGAAATTCTTTTCTAACTGAAATACAGAGAATGACATTTAATGTAAGTGTTTAATCATTATTAATTGCTTTGGTATTCACTGAAATTATGGTGGGTTCATTTGAATGTACAGCATCGTTTCTGAGAATACTCCGAGCGAGTAGATGTACCAGATCAGAGTAAAAAAGCATAGTGAAGCCTTCTAGGAATGTGATTTAAACCATAGAGGTGTATGCTGGAGCTGATTAAAAATTCCATTTATTTGTCGTAACATCCCTTTAAGAAATAATCCCCAGTATTTTACCCTGTAAGCAGTTTTGTTGCAAATGTGAATTTGCGACAAAATTTTCAAAGCAGAATAATTTAAATCATTCATTTTAAAAATCCATTTTTATTTTTTAAATAAACTGTTCCCAATAAGCTTTGTGATAAGGCTATATTTTTTATTTTGTTTAAAAAGACAACCAAAAAAAGGAAAGCTGCGAGCTCTAGCCCAGGTAGACAGGCACCAAGTCGTCGGGCAAATTACACTCAACCTGTCTGGGAATGTGGCATCCCAAAGCCTTGCCAAAAGGCCACTACAGAGGTTTTTCTTGCACGTCTAGGGAAAACTGTGAGCAATCCTGCCAGCGTAGGGGCAGAGAGACTCCCGAGCATACTCAGAGGACAATTTTCGGTTGTGACCCTTTCTCTATTAAGTCAGGACTCTCTCAACCTCTTAACACAGAGGTCTGGTGCAAATTCCTCCACTTTTCTCTTCTCTGAAAAACCCTGTTAAGACTTTTCAACCTCTGTAGAGCGTCAGAAATACAGTGACAAGAACTGGCAGATCTAGGGAACAGAGCAGTTATAGCCACATAGCGCGATATGCAGCCATTTGTTTTCAAGAACACACACACGGATGCCATACAATTTAGCTTCAGAAGAAAACAAGTTTAAAATGTTATTATTTCTTCCTCTTCTCTCGTAATTAACCATTTCTTCCAATCTCCTACTCATTACTTATACCATTTTCCATGTTTTAGCTATGAATCCCTTAGCTGAATGGGGTCAAACTTTTCAATATTGGACACCAAAGTTTGCTATGTCAATGGCATTGCAATTTTTACTCAGTTTTCATTGCTGAGAATGGCATGGTCTGATAACATGTACCAAACAGAAAAGGCAAACATAGGTGGGCAAAGGGAAGGAAAATAGTTGTTCTACTGGGAAAAACTATCTTGATGATTGGAAGAGCAATTAATTTTTTTTTTAAAGTTGTGTTTCTGAGCAGAGCAGGTCTTTATAAATTGCATGACTATAACTGCAGCAATCTAGGACAATGGATGCTAAGAAATCATGAGTGAAAAATAAATGTTTCTGAGAGATAATAAATCTATTTATATGACAATTTCTATTCCCATTTCAGAAGGTGAGGGTACAACTGAAGATCTGCAGTGGGGAACATTCAGATATCTATCCCTACGTCATACCTGTGCTACCCATGCTGTCACCCCTCCTGCACACTGAATACGATACTACAGTAATGCATTTTTCTGTCGTATTAATAATTGTACTTTAGCTCTCATGCTCTACATTTACAGGTGGGAAAGCTTAAACAGAAAGAGTCATCTGGCCTTTTATATGTAAAAGTTGTTATTTTATCTTAATGCAACAAAAAAATAGTTATGCTACTTAATCACACATCAAGATTACTTAGAACCAGGCAGAGATTCAAGTAGCAAAGTTTATATATTCTTTTACAAAATATAGAAATGTTCCGCTCTGGCGGCTTAGAGCTGCTGAAGGAACAAGCATAATGACATTTTCAAGTAAGAAGAAAGAAATCTGGCTTATTTGCAGAAGCAAGGCAAAAGGCGATGGGACATGTGAATTCTCTTTCTCAAATTAGAGAAAACATTTGAAAATATATGCCTTGAACTCTCTAATTTTACATTTGCTGATGGAATTCCTGATAGAATTAGAGTCCTGCTACTGGAGTCCAGAAGATCAATATTGGAGTTGGTAAGAATTTTTCTGGTAAGATAGCTTTCTGTCACAAATATGTCAACTGCTCAAAACCAAAAGTCTGCGCAAAAAATAGATGTGCTTCAATAAAGATGACCACGCTGAGGGAAGGAGGTAAATAAAAGAAAAAAGAGATTCAGAGCTAATATTTGCATCCTAGCCTTTTTCTCTCAGATGAGCGGACAAAATACTGGGTTTTCAGTCATTCTGAGGTGAGCAAGACCAGAACCAGAATTGCGAAGGAAGGATAGGCTGTAACCCCCGTTATTTTATGTGATGTGACTTGTGCTTTTAAACCTGAGACAAGGAATAAGCTTCCTCTTTCGTACCCCCATATTGACATAAGATTTATGTCTGTCCTGAATGAGAACGAGTCTATTTGATTTTCTCATTTCTCCAGTTTGAAAACAGGTGAACACACTTGGGTCCATCCCCATGTGGAACAGGCAATCATGAAAACTTTTCCAAGAATGCTGAAAAACATTTCCTATTTGGACTTATTTAATATTACTCGTGGCTGCAGAGACACTTTCAGAATCTTAAAAAGGTGTTGAAAAAAATGTCCTTTCACAGCTAAGTGAAAAAAAGCTTGACAGCAAGATAGCTACCTTCCCAATTAAAAACATCAGCAAAACTGTAGCTAAGTGTTTCAAATTCAGTTCTATCAAGTGTTAAACTGCAAACTATATGAATCCATCTTTAATAGCCAACAGCTTGCTATCTAACTGCGTATCTTCTGGCACGTTGATGCAGACACATAGTAAAAACAAGGCATTTTAAGGTATTTCATACAATTTTTTCAAGTTGCCAATGAAATTTAGTTCTCTTTTACAACTGGAACTTTCCACAGTAGTGATAGCAGCAGTTATATGGTTTTCACAGGCATTAACAATGTCTGAACAATTATTACTGAGGGAACCATTGAAAATGCAATTGTAAACCAACAAACAAGTCTGAAGCCTTTTAATGCAGTTAGATGTGACACTGAGAAACAAATATCTAGATGTTACAGATGGAGGTGCAAGTTGGATGATTTAGGCATAGAAACTAAGGGATATCCAATCATGGGTCTGTTCAAAAGCGAGTGTTTATTACACAGAAAAATGAGCTGTGATGTGCACCATCATATTAAACATAGAGGAGGCAGAAAAATTCCCCAAATTCTTATCAGGTTTCCTTATTTTAAAATTAGTCCTTTTAAGTTTTGTTTTTTTTTTTTTAAGAAAATATCCCCTGTCCAGCAATACTGAGTGGATTTGTAATTATTCATCAAGCTGCTGTTAGAGGCTCTGAGCTTTCAGAGAAAACCAACAGGGGAAGAAACTGGGGAGATATTTAAGGGGACAGAATGAAAAAAAAGAAAGGAAGAGGCTGTGTGTACATAAATGTAGATAGATATATTAAAAATATAACAAACATGGTGAAACTCAATACTTAGGACAGCAAAATCTTTACAGACTTGGACTGATAGAAGAGGTGTGTGGAAATGTAAATGATTATGGGACTAGAACACCTGTCTTATGAAGAAAGGCTGAGGGACTTGGGTCTTTTCAGTCTGGAAAGAAGGCTGAGGGGGGATCTTATCAATGCTTATAAATACTTAAAGGGTGGGTGTCAGGAGGATGGGGCCAGTCTTTTTTCAGTGGTGCCCAGCGACAGGACAAGAGGTAATGGGCACAAACCTGAACATAGGAAGTTCCACCTAAACATGAGGAGGAACTTCTTTACTTTGAGGGTGGCAGAGCCCTGGAACAGGCTGCCCAGAGAGGTGGTGGAGTCTCCATCTCTGGAGACATTCAAAACCCACCTGGATGTGTTCCTGTGCAACCTGCTCTAGGTGAACCTGCTCTGGCAGGGGGGTTGGACTAGATGATCTCCAGAGGTCCCTTCCAACCTCTACCACTCTGTGATTCTGTGATCCTGGGTTTGATTACCAGAAACATGAAGATCTGCAGGTCATTTATTTTTTGCTGTCTAAACATGAACCTCTAACACTAGAGAAACAACAAAAAAATAAGTTTGGAAACTTTTTAATGGTTTTGTTTGTACTTTATGTATTCTTGTCATCAAAGCTAATGATCTAACTGAGCAGGATGTAAAGGAGGTAGGAGGAGAAGGAAAGGTACAAAAGGATGGAATGAGTAGCTCACCGTACACATGGACTCTGGGTTTCCAGTGCCCTGATGCATTGCCGTCTTGTAGAGATCCACTGTCTCACTGATATATTTAAAAGCTGTTAATAGAAAGCACTACAGAAGTGCAGAACGTAGTCACTGAAGCAGAACAACCAAAAGCAATTAATGGACTCCAAGAGTGTGAGCCTTATGGAGCAGAGAATTTTGTCTCAGCATTTCAACATCACAGTCACAAGTTTGGGTTGAATGACTGTGGATCGTGTATAAATGCATCCTTTGATTTAAAACCAAGATGTGGATACTTTGCTCTCTCCCTAAATGAATTGTTCCAGTGATTAATTACTCTTTCTTGTTAAACAAAAGGGTATTATTTCTAATCTGAGTTTGTCTAGCTCAGGTGCAGTGTTTTTACCTTTTCAGATGAAGAGCCACATACAACCAGCTACCTCTTCTTAATGGATAAGGATCATATTTTTTAATCTTATGCTTGATAAACAATATTTGAAAATTAGTGGACTGAGCTTTTTGGGTCTCTTTATTCTCATGTTTTCTGAACCTTAACTCTTTACTGAAACTTTTCCCAGAGCCCTTTTTGTGGTTTTTAGTATCCTTTGTGAAGAGACAAGGATGGGAAGGAATGATGAAGTAAGACTTGAGTCACTGTCACTATAGTTTTGAGGTAATTCCATCTTCCTCTTTTTGATACTGGCAGGTGTAAGTACGCAGGAACTAAAGTGCTGTCTTGCATACGGCATCAGACTGGGGACTCGGCTCCTTTTGGTGTTCTGCTTGGATTCCTACGTCATTTTCAGAACCACTGACTCATGCCCTCACCTGATCAATACTTTCTCTTAGTCTAGACACAAGACTTCATATGGGGATGAACTTAAAAAATATGTTCTTCGGGTAAGCATAGCATACATAATTTATCCCATTGTGATTTCTGTATCTATCTGTAAATTTTAGCATGATGATTCAAAAATAATTAGCAAGACAATTGAACAGCAACAAGCCAAGAACACATACCTTGTTCCTGTCAGATAATTATTTTCCCATTGACTATTATTCTGTGAGACTTACTAAGTACTCAAGCTCTAGGTAATACAGGTAACATCACCATCACCTTCTGCAGTTTATTTTCCAAGTTTAAAATTGCATTTCTAGAAATTGTTATGAGAAGTGGTCATGTAAATGTTGAGATTTTTATGTCTTGCGTGAAAAATAAAGCGTTTTTCCTTTTTTTTTAAAGATGAAAATTTTACAAAGAAAAAACATTACTCCGAGAAACTCATGAATCTCTAAAAGCCATTTATCTGATGAATCTAGGAAATTCAGGGGCAGTCCCATTTTTTAAAAATGTAACTCCAGAATATTCATCTTGTTTTGGAAATGTTCAGCATATTCAAGGACTACTGCTACTGAACAGTATCTCAATATCTGCAAACCAGTATCATCCATAACTTTGACTGTAACTTTGTTCAGACAGCAATTATAAAGTCTGTGTGTCTATAGCCTAAACAGACTCATGTTAATGTGTACATAGCATTATTTCAGTATGCAATTGCCACTAATTATTTAATACGTCCTCATTACAAGTTACACTTGGAAGCACGATGACTAAGGCTTCAGAAATACAAACTAATTATGTATAATGCACATTGCATATAAGAGGATTTTCTGGAGATCCCTTGCTTCAAACAATCATGTAATAAAAGGTATTTTCTTTGTTTTTCTGCTTAAGCATCTTTAGAGGAGAGATTACGTGAAGGAAAAAATTATAAATATATTCAAAGACAAGAGATTTAGAAAGGGTAAACACTGTGTTCAGTCTATTATGAGGGCAGGCACTAAACCTTCGGTCTAAGGTATCCAGGAAATCCTCCGTCAGCATCCACTGGTTCTCAGACATCTGAAATGCAGACTTTTTATACAAAAGATACATAAACTGAGAGTATTCTGAGGGGATGAGGAAACAGACTTGTTATGAAAAACCACACTAGAATGAGCTGGTTCACACCTAAAATGCCAATTTGTTTTCAGGAGAGGAAGTTTCTTAAGATATTTCATATTTTCGCTACTATCAGTCAATTGTGTCTACATTTTTATATCACAATGAGACAACTTGCTTGTATTTGCTCCCCCAGTTACAGAAAACACCCGTTTCAATAGCCTGCCATGCAAAGACATTAGGGCCATAGGTTTAACCTAAATGAAGCACCCTTCCTACAGGGAGATGACAAGTTGATTTACATGCTCTTGCATTACATGCCTAATGGCAAAATACAGACAGCTCGAATCGGAAACCCAAGAGCTATTTAACAGCGCACATTGATACTAAACCATACTCCAAGCCTTGAAGATGAGAATGTTTTATCCAAATCCATTACTAGGAATTTTTGGACAGCATAACACATACCTACCATGTTTTACAGCATATGCTTACACCCTCAAAACTGTAGGACTACAAGCAGCCTAGACCTAAGACCTTGTCTTTAAGTTAGCTACACCAAAGCAAGCTCCCATGAACACATTAAACTGCACCAATTGCTTTATGCTGCTTTAATGCAGAACTGATATATTCTGTAGGTTTGCACCAATCTGGTTTCCTAGGGAGGGAAGACACATTCCCTGGTGCTTCAGTATATGAAGACTCAACACTAACGAACAGACTGATGGCTTGAGGAAAATGATGTCTCTCCTGATGCAACACTTATACACTGGAAAATTAAATAGCAGAGCTCTGAGCTCTGCTTTGCTTTGTCCCCTCTCTGTTCTTGACCCATGTGTTCGCTGACTCACAAGTCAGCTGGTAGAGGAGTTAGCAGTGCCTCCGCTAGCACCTCTGTACCAAAAAAACCTCTGTAAGCCTTATCTGGCTCTTACTAGGTCAACTAAGTATAGGAGGAAATTGTATCACTAGACTGGGAATCTAACTCAAATCCTGAGAAAAACCTATTGTGAGTCTACTGATAATGTTATAATGTCATAATTCCTTCCTGGGTATTTCACTGAAACTGTAGTTTTAAAAATGCTTCTGCAGGTCTTTAAAGAAAAGCCAGGAAAATCCTCCTGCTGCCTCTCTTCCAGCCTCTACTACATATGTAAAAAAACCAAAACCCAATGTTTTAATTAAGAAACAAAATTTGGGGGCTTTCAACTGCACTGAAAACCAGTTTTCCTTCTGTATCTGCAAAATCAAACACAGGTGCATTTGGGAGTATTTGTACTGCTGGGGATGTTTGACTGGCATCTTCAAATAAATTGTTCATGGTCCAAGTACTCAGGTGTAAAGTTTAAACAATTGAATTCTAAGTGGAAGAAGCAAGCAAAGCTTGACACCTGCTATGTCATGAGTTTAAAAATATATCTCTTTGAACCTGAAGTCCTGTCTGCACTAGGAACAGCATTTGCTTATCAGTCAGGATGTTAGCTTCTAAGTCACTCAAACACATGTGAAAATATCCCATACCCTCAGTCTGCGTGTTTTGGTACCTAAAACAGAAGCTGTGTCTTGGACTTAAATTACTTTATAAAGTGTTAGGCAAGGATTTGATCACTACCCAACAACTTTCATTATTAAGCAAGTGATTATCTGCAGAGAGTTCTTAGTAAAATAAGTTTAATGGACTATGATATCAATAGAGCACTTAAGTATGTTCTTAAATTAAAGCAGGTAGTCCATCATCTGCTTTTTTTGAACTCATGTCTGCATATCCATCAATGTTCAGCACTTTTTACCCAAACCTTGAAAACGCTTTCCCATAGCAGGCAACAGACCTGGAAAAGCTGTGTGAGGAAAGGCCAGTGACGTGTTATGAAGGAAGACGTGTCAGACAGGAGCACAGCTCTAATTTTAGCTCTGGATGTCACACAGCACTGCAGCGCCTCCTTTGGAGGCGGTGTGAGCAAGACAGGCAAAGACCCAGCCTGCAGGAGTCCGAACTGCCGCCTCCTTCCGTTGGGGTGGTCAACTAAATGTCACAGTGCCTAGGGCAGGGTAGCAAACACTGAACTCTCACCACTGATATTCTGAATGTCCTCTGGAAAAATAAAGGAAAGTCTCCAGGGATGTTAATTTGGCATCTTTCATGAACACTAAATTCACACAAAAAAAATTAAGACGGGAAGAGTCACCAACCTAGTTCAGCAGAATGACACAAGTTGTACTGAGTTGCAATAAACCACTTAGTGTGGAGTTACTCTATTTTCAAAGCAGTTGAAAAGCTACCATTCGAAGGCAGCACTCAGCGTAACTAATTTATTCTGGTAGTGTCTTCAGGCAGCCAAATGTGTTTTTAAAAAAATGGCATTTGAAATGCATCCTTATAGCAAAATGTACCAGCGTTACCTAATCGGACAATGAAAGGAGCGTCCGCTGTCTCCCTTTCAAGCAAGAACGGTGCAAGAAAAGAATATTTCTGTTGCAGCACAATAACAAAGCTGTAGCTGACAACTGCATTTTCCTATCAGTTTCAGCCTTAATAGGTCAGTACGATCACTATCACACTAAGCTTCAGCTTGCTGTATCAAAAAAATTAGAACAGACAGGCACCACTTTAAGGCAGTTGGTACAATTTACCTTCACTTAATAGGATCTTTCTGTGGGAGCAGGGCAAGGAGTATAAACAGTCTTACAGATATTTTCACACCTTTCTTTGGTGCTTCATAATATGAGCTGCTTTCATGATATTGGTCATAGAGACATTTAGCTTGCTCAGAAGAGTTGCTTAGTCTTTTTTTAATATGATGTCCCAGTCTTCATTCTATTAAATATTGGTAGGCATTTGTTTTAATGTTCATCAGGTTCAGATATAGGCAATGACAAAGTTTTTTTCCAGGTTTTTTATGGCCGTTTGCTCTCCACTTTATTTCATGTGCAGACATATTTTGGAGCTGACCTACTGTGTATTGCTTTCGCTGCGCTCCCAACAGAAAGACCGATAGAGCTCTACCGGCAGCAGACAGTCTCCAAGTACCTTCTTTTCTAGACAAATTAGCGACAAATGCCCTGTTGTTCTACAGAACACCACGTTTTCCAGTAATTTAAGGTACATTTTAACATCAGTGTAAAGGTGTCCTTGCTAAAGGAGGCATCTACTTCCCAGGGTCCCTGAGAAGTAGATGCCTGCTTCTCATATCCCTCAGGTGATATAACCAAAAGGAAGATATGACTGGGATCCTCATAATCTGGATAGTGTTTTGAGGGACATGGTCTGGAAAATCGCTATACATCAAGCACTGAGCATTGAGTCTGGCTGAGTCCAAAACTCTGGCATGTAACATCATTTCTGAGTTGTAAGTATTCTCCCTAATTAACAGAGGAAGCCACAATTTGATAGAACACAAGTAGCTGGATCTGGATCTGCATATTTCTAGCAAACTGGGACCCATGTTACAGACAATTATATTAAATATTCATACCAAGTTAATACTTCCGAATTGATAGCTTTTCAAATGGGAAACAAAAATATACCCCAAATTTGTAAAATATGCCTATTATCTCCGATTAATTTGTCCCATCTGTTTTGCTCAGAAAATTATCTCCCTGTAAACACGAGCTTCCATGTATGATTATTGTCACTGGTACAAACAAGAGGAGGAATTTCACTAAGTGCAATTTTCACACCCCTTTGCACAGGAGTAACTGATTATACAATCTGCATGACAATACAGGAACTCAGACTTACAGCTCTGCAAGGCAATTAAATAGGCAGGTACAGCATCCCAAGTGCAGTGTCTGAGATAATTAATATAATATTCAGAACAGCAAACTGTAGCTTGCCTCGTAAAATGTGAGCTCTTCTGATTTATCTATCACTGAGAGAGGAGAAAAAAACACTCCCCTTCATAATAGGAATATTGTGACATGAGACTTGGTAAGTTGTCCAACATAAGCAAGGCAATAAATCAAAGAACACAGCAGCCAAACTTTTAAAGAAAGAATGTTTTCAGCTGAAAGAGAACAGTCCTTGACTTTCTTCATCTGGATGTAAAACTAAGATTCAGCAGCAAATATGAATAGAAATAAAAATGTACATATAAAATAACTGTAGTTCTATCCTTGGAAATCAAAACATGGGAAAAATGAGAAATCTCTCCCTGTGAGACTTTGCAATTGATGAAGGCTCTTTCAGGATACAAGGGGATACTGTCAGCTCATAATTTAGACAACAGAAAAATAGCTTCTTTTGATGCCTGTTTTTGTGCATGTGTACTTCTGCGTGCATGTGTATGAGGATGCATGTGCAGCTTTCAGTTCTTTGCTACCTTTTATCTTCTTTTTTTTTTTTGCCTGGAAGATCAACACAAACAAGGGAAGACTGACTAATGCACCTCACGCTGAAAGTTTCTCTCCGGGGGAAATGCCTTTGCCCACACAGCACACCATTAGAAATAGTGAGGCTCCCCATGGGAGCGCAGGGCTTCCCACATGCAAAAGCCTGCAAGATCAGGGGAATTAACGATGCAAAATGTTGTCTAAAGCAGGCACTCGACTAAAGAACAAAAAAATATAGATATAAAAACTCAAGGAGCTCCTTGTAATGACAAAGTGGAAAACATATTTTTTCTTTGCTCTGTCCTTCTCCCACAAACATCCAATACCAGAAAATCCCTTTTATTTGTTTGCCTGATCTCCAGTTGGTTGTTCTCGAAGAGCTGTCAGTTTTCCTCTTTCCCCATGGCTACATCAATTCCTGCATGGTGTGCACAAGGCAGATGGGAAACATTTTTACTTTCAGAGCTGGATTCTCGTCCCTGTTAGAAATTTTGCAACTGAGGAATTATGCAGGAAAAAGGTAAATCCAGGTCACCCTCACTCCAGCGATTCCCAGCTGCTGCGATAGCCCCTGGAAGTGACGGCACTCAGCCTTGAAATTTCTACAGCTATGTAATATGGCTGGAAGCAACACCATCTAGTACACAGTTGGTATCATACAAATTAATACAGTGTAAATTCTGCCACTTTGCTGCTCACCCCTGTAGCTCTTTCTTTCCCTTTCAGAAAAGTAGCTGTGCTGATCAATAACTAGAAAATCTGTTAGACTCAGAGAAAATTGTTTGCCTTGTGAAAACTGGTTCTCTCCTGTAAACATTTGCTTTTAAATAGCACGGACTGAGGCTGCATCCTAGATTGAGCAAGCCCGCAGAAATTGCTCACCCTAGTTTGACTTGAAAGGGGCAGTCATTTCTGCTTCTATCAATCAGCCTCAAACTTGACCCCTCTCCCACCCAACTTATGGTCAACGCCAAGGGACTGCAGGATCAGGATCATTAAGCAGCGCTGAACGGGCAAGTCCTAAAGCGAAGCAGAGGGACACTCAATTGGAGGCGGAACGCAGCAGATTTATATCCACTAGGTGAAAGAAAAATGACTCCTAAATGGGCTGGAGCAGCTGTGAAACTGGTCTGCCACAAGCAAGGATAAAGCATAGGAATCTCAGAGAAGAGCCTCTTTGCTATCCAGCTCTAAAAGCAATTACCATAGATAAAAGCAAGTTCCTGGCAGGGCAGGCAAACTGTCAGTGCTCAGCTCTTAAATAGCAATCTGATCCCAGGGGAGCTTCCAGGTCACTTACAGACCTACCATCACGGCAGCGTTACTGCCTGAAAATATGACAGCAGAGTAGGAGTGGGAGAGACTGTCCCTCCCAAATACACTGATGTTGTCCAGAAAGAGAGGCATTAAAGAGAGGATTCCACATGGGAATTACTGTTCTCAGGCAGGTGGTGGGGGAATGCAATAGTCGGGGTTGGTAAGAGTGAACTCGGCTTTACAAATCAGAAGTAAAACCCTCAGGCATTTAAATTGTTAATTGAATCCGCTTTTAGTGTGCGAAATCTGATCAAGATTAGTGTTTGGTAGTTAATTTCACGGATCAGAACAATTGTTGCATAATCTCCCAAACACAATTCTGTAAGGCCCAAAGCTGAATTACATTTTTGCTGTGAGTACAAACCAATATTATTTTTTTAATAAAAGAAGAAATAATAATATATTACATTGTATGGGGAGGCATCTATTTGGTCTAGTGTTACGCATTGGTTTATACCAAAATAAAAGCAAAAGTCAGAGAAAAGGTCAAGGTTAAAGTAAAGAGTTAGAGGAAGACTGGAGAAAATGCAGTATCTTTCATTTCTCTAAAAGAAACTTTTGAACCGTGTGTCTCATGAGCCATGACAGGGAGCAAAAACTGAGAAGACAGAGCAGACCAAGAAGCTGGACACTGAAGCATGGAAAGATGTATGCTTAGTATTACTTAGAGAGACAGGTGAAAACAACAGGTAAGTGAACAAGTGAGAATAAAAGTAGCATCAAGAAGATGCAGTTAAAGCTGAAGGGGTAGCAGATGGCCCTACTGCAAGAAGGGAAAATAAAGAAACTCTACTTGTGAAAGAATATAGACCAATAATGTAAGTTTTAAAAAATAAGCCATCACAAATAAAACTTTTAGGATGTGGATGGCTGGAGACATATCTATCAAAGTTTTACTCAACAGGGAAATGGTTAAAGGCATTGTGTGACAACTCCTTTGCTGCCTGTGTAGTTCTTTGGATCAAGACTAGCTTAGAGCAAAGTACAGGCAAGCTAAGGCATGCATGGGTGCACCTAGATAGCATTAATAAGTACAAATACTTGAGCTTTCCTTGATCTAGCATTAACCAATTTCAGATCCATCTGTTCCATTTTGGATAGCAGCCTGGATGTTTCATGTTAACTTCGTATGCTTCTAAATTGCCATCAGTTGTGTCTTCTATTAAATAATGCTCATAATTCAACAACCGTCTGGACAGAACAAGGGCTATGTTCTTCTCACTAATTTCAAAGAGACTACTTAGAGGATGGGGCATAGAAGACTTGATCTCATGCCCCTAAATTCACTCCTAGGTTTAAAGAACACAACCTAAGAGCATCTTTCTGTGCCCAAATTAGCAGAGAAAAACACATTTAAACAAAATAGAAATGTGCTTTAAGCAAACAAGCCGAAGGCTCGTAAGCCAAATTTTATCTTTTCATAAACATAAGCAATACCATGACCTTCAAAGGCCTTTTCCTAAGCGATGGAAATTTGCAGCTATGAAGGACAAATCTTGTTTGCAATAAAGAAATGGGAGGTAGGGAATTGATTTAAGGAGATAGGATTTGATCCACTGAGTTAGTGGGAAAATAACACAGTCTAGCCTCCCTTTATGGTTTAGTTTGAGCCTGTAGAGCCATCTCCATTTCAATTCCCTTCATTAAAGAGTTTCTCATTCTCAGTTTCTCTCATTAAAGGCATAAAGTTTAAAAGGTGGCAACTAACTGGAAGAAATTGTGTTTGTACAGTGAATTGAAATCTAACGGCCTCAAGTTTTGCCCTCAATTACATCCACACAAAGATATTCGTAACTTTGGTACTAATTGCAAGTACAGATGGTATCAAAGCCATTTATCTGTGGCTCTTGGGATTTATCAAAAGAATGAAGCTAAAGTGGCAGGCTGAAGTGACCACTCTCGGTTTACTCATGTGTGTTGTCACTGATCACTGGCAGAAATAAGCTTGAATTTTGTGCTACTGAATGAAGTCATCCTAGCACTGAGCTAGAAACAAAGCAGCCGAAGTTTCCAAAATTCCTCCACATAGTACTATAAATTGATGCTGAAGTCAGTAATAGTGAGTGAAATGGTAAAAGTCACTCTAATTTTTTTTGTTGTTATATCTGTAAAAAAATCTTTATTTCCTGAAAAGAGCTGGAAATGATTACTTGGGAACCTTTTGCTCTGAACCAGAAGCCCATTATAAATTAGCAAATTGCCCCATTGTCCCATCTTCTGCTCTGGCAGTGCAACCAGGGAATTCATTCCTCTCTTTCTTCTGTTTCTCTACTCTGTAATCATTAATAGTAAGACACCCGCAGTTTAAGATTATATGTGACTAGTAAACCTGTCATTTTCTAAAAAAATGTCTGCATAGTCACTTGTCATCTAGATCGAGTAGATTTACGTACGTGTCTTTGAAAAAATTCCTCTTAACTGAGAAAGCGAACACGTGCTCTTTGCTGAAAAATACCTCAGAAGCTTACAGACTCCCAGGAATACTTGTCTGTATACTCCTCTCTGTGAAAAAAAAAAAGTGAAAATATTTTTCAGATCAAACAAAAGCTTGAAAATACCTACCCTCCTAAAATATTAATCAAGATAACAGGAGAGGTACCATCTTAAGAGTTTCTAGCCTACTCAGACAAAGAAAAAACAGATGAAGGTGCTTAGAGAATTGTATTCAATGGCCGGAAAACTGCGCTTGGTCCTCCAATTTCTCTCAGTTGTAACAAGTAATTTATTTTCTTCTGCAGTATTTACATGTATTTTAAGCAGACTTTAATTCCAAATATAAGGAGAGAAATGGCATTCTGAAATAATATTAAAGATGAATTCTGCAAACTTTCTTAATGATCAGCCTAGCTTGGATATTTCTGAATATCCTCCACTAACTCAAATAATAACTAAGAATATAAGTCTTTAGTCAAAGTCAACATTGTTCTGCCTTTTGCCTCCAGAAAACCGTAACTTAATATTCTTCAGAGACGTATTTACTTTTGCTGTTAATGAATAACTTTGTGTTATTTCCAGTTAAGTTTTATGTATTGCCTACTTCTTCCAATTTTTATTTAACACTCAGACTGGTACCTACATCAGAATTTTTCAAGATCAGCCATTGTCATCTTTGAATAACACTGCTAACCAAAAAAAAAAACCCTTCTGAAACAAAAAAAAAGACACACCTGAATTCCCTTCCAAACAGTCATGGTTGATTTTGAACCCCGACTTACCATAGTTCATCTCCTGCAGGAACTGAAGGACTCCTGTTTGTTGTTCTGTCATTTAAGAGCAACAGGCGTATGCCGGACTGACAAGCAAATTACTCTTTCTAACCCTTTCGATTTATGGAATCACTTTGGAAGCAGGGGGGGAGCCCTTATCATAAAGGGTTTCCCTGAGGGATTACATTTTGCGTATTTTACCCTTGCTGGATGAATTTGCAGTGTTTTTTGTGTTCTGGGGTTCCTGTTTATTCATGCTACCAACTTGTAGATTGTGGATTGTATATGTGCACAAAATGATACTCTCACTTCCCATTTCTCAACGGTATGTGCAAATGCTTATGTTTGCAATGGCCCTTGCACAAATACTGCTTGAAATTACATTTTGCCCCTTTTTCCTTTCCTTGCTTATTTTCTTTCTGAAGAAAGAATACTAGTAACCTGTGGTCTTCAGTCACTAATTTTTATTAAAGCAAACCGGAGTTCTCTTGTCTTCAAGTCATAGCAGAAGAAAAACTCATATACAGCATCATATTGAAGAAGTGCTTGTTTGTGCCTGGAAGTTTGTGTGTTTTTCCAGTTACATTAGTTGGCATAGTGAATTCTATAATGTTTCACTGTTACCACAGCCCCCCAAAAGGGCCTTGTTTCAAAGAAGAAAAATACTGCATTTACGCTAGCGTACGCATTATCAATTGGTCTCTGAGTAAACCAACACGCGGCATGGTTTTTATATCTTCTGTAACACCTGAGTAATTGAGCCCAGAGCAGAAGATTTTCAGGCTGGAGGAGGACCGCTCCGTCCCCGGGGTCCCGGTGCAGTGGCTCAGCTGTTTCCATAGCTACCCGGGCTGCAGTGTGGCTGTCACAGCCCCTCTGTCCTGGGAAATCCCACCCGGGTTTGGGTACCTCTGTGCACCCTCTGGGTACGGTCACCCTGAAGAGCACTCCCTCACATCCACTCTGGCGTTGCACTGACTGGTCTGCTCTCTTCTTCCTCTGCCCCTGGAAAGAGAAGAGATGCTACGGAAGCTCACGGGCTGCAAGTATCTGGTCCTTATTTTGCGTCTCCTGTTAAATAGTGGACAGAGTTCACAACAGTGCCCCAAATGGGAAAAGGATCAGTCATTGACTTCCGTGTCCCTTTTGGTCACTGCATGACGGAGGTGGACAAAAGCACGTGGTGTTATTTAGCCCTGAGCAGAATGCAAATTCTACAAAAGCTACTGACACCAACCTTTTCTTTAGTGCAGACCTGGCAAAATAAAGAACATCTTTTTCTTTAATAGTAAAACGCTTCTCCTTGTTTCTGAACCATGCAATACAGGTATTTTAGTTTGCGATGTTACTGACAGTTGTCACTGCTATTTGTATGGCAGCATAGCTGAGGGGGCTTGGGGGAGCTTTGTTTCCCCCAATTTCATGAGCCATTTAATGTGGTAACCAATTCAATATTTCTAGGAAGCCCACAGCCTGGTTTGCAGACTTGGGAAAGGGGATACAAATGCCAGATAGATTACATAAGGTTGTATATCACCTAAATTGTGAATACAGTGTCACATGTATAGACTCTGCCAGCTGCTGACTTGTTTTCACTGTTCACTACACATTCGGTCTGAACGAGACAGTCTCATTACTTTATGTTTACAAGCCTCTTTTGTAGCAGGTTAAAGTCAAGGACATAAAAATATAAAAATATAGTACCTTACTTTGATTTGGACATACTGAAGATTGCTTTAAAGAGAAGCTCATTCTGTGTGTGTAAAAATGCAGATTGAATATGGTTTTACTTTGTACCTACCCAAGTTTTAATACCGCTTTTATATTTTAAAACACAAAAGAGATGTAGAAGTGCAGGCCTTATGTAAAATTCATCGCAAATCTTCAAAACAGGTTTGATATGGCCAGTGACAAATGATGTCCCATAAAGCATTGCATGACTATTTTTAACATAGCTCTCATACATAATTTCTCCTGCATTGATTGCCCAGCAATATGAACATGTTGAAATACTAGGCATTATAAATGACAGGCTTTCATATCTCCACTTAATCTTTGCAGGACCCATACTCACTTGACTTCATATGAGAAGCAAATAAAAACAAGTGATGCTGACAACTGGAACCATCCCAGCAGCTTAGCTCTAGCCATCTATCTGTATTAATCACTGCTGCATATACTGGCTGCTAATGGGAAAGTTCCCAAGCATTACACTTGCTTCACCTTATTCATCCTTTCTGTAATGGGCAGTAATTTCCCTTTCAGTTGACATCCTAAACGTTGAGCCCTCCCCACACCAATACCACCAGTCATTGTGGACCCTACCCCTCAGGTCTAGTATTCTCACAGTGCTTTTTTTCTGTTTTTCTTTTTTAAGCCACAATTCCATTTCTCTGTTACTTTCATAAAAGCACAACTTTCTCTTACCTCCTACCTCTCTAAAGTTGTTTACTTCTGCACCCTCCTCATTTTTCATCCACTACCTCCACTTTTGTCCTTCACTGTAAGATAGATGATAAAAGGCCCAAGCACCAGCATGCGTTGGCTTTCATTCCCAGTATTGCCCACTCACTTTCTGCATCACAGGATTATCTGGGATCTGACTAAAAGCGAGGATCCAGCTCCCCTAGGCAATGCACAGCCAAATTAAAGGCCGGCACACCAGAATCCATTTGCAGGCACCGAGCTGCAGGGCTGGGCACGGGTTGAGGCTCTGCACGGTAGCATGCAGGGCCATTGCCAGCCCCGACCTGGTGCAAATTGGGGACCGGGAAGGAGTCAAAGTGGAATGGAGAACAACAAGAACAGCAAGTAGTTCTCCCAGAAAAGCTTGAGCTCTCCGTCCCGGGTCCAGATAGCCCATCTGCACAGGGCCCAGGGTGGCTTTGCTGCAGCTTTAGCTGCGTGCGAGGGCTGGAGGTGTTCACCGCCCTTTGTGCCTTTGCTAGTCACGTTGCCAGCATCTGTTTACCCTTCTATGCAATGGAATAGTACCACGCAGGATGCCGTGAGCCTTAGGGAAATAAGACACTTCTGAGATCCTGGGTGGAAAGTGTAAGAACTTGGTGTCAGCTCTCATTTCATACTTTGCACCTGCATTTTTATCCAGAATCTCTGTCATTGTCATCCTGTTTGTGAGCACCGGGAAGCGCCTCTTCAACCTTCCCCGTTATTTGCATTGCGAGGGCAAATAAGAAAATGTTGCCTCTCGCAAGCCCAAGCACTCAGCGCCATTTCCCAACCCCCCAAAATGACTCAGTGAATCCAAGCCTCCTTCCCTGCTGGGTAGGCAGAGGGCAGGAGCAAGGACAGGCAAGGAAGCCCACATCCACCGACTCCATTTGTACTCGGAGCCGACGCTGGCACGAAACGGCCCCTCACCCCGAGGGGGAACGGGCTTCTGGGGAGCCCGAACGCTGCGTGGCGGGGAGGGGGCCCAGCGCCAGGGCCCGCCGCGGGCACCCAGCCGTGCTCCCCCCGCATCGCCGCTCCCCCCGGGCTCCACAGTCCCCGCCGGCCCCGCACCCCCGCCCGCTGCCGTTCCCGGGGCAGGGCGGCGGCGGGGAAGTCCCGCCCCGAGCGGGGCGGGAGCGGCGGGCTG
>VYZM01020816.1:111072-131635 GCA_013398915.1 Dromas ardeola
GGGGGGACCTACAAAGGTAATGCAATTATCTTAGAATTATCTTAGTCTCTTTGCTGTACATATAAGAATGACTCAGATCATTGAACTTTCTCCAAAATAGTGGGTTGCTCTGCAAAGCAGCAGCTTTGTTCAAGGATAGAATTAATGACTGGGTTGGACAACTTAATTGAATTGCAGCTAGCAGCAGTTTCTGACTAAGACAGGTATTTTGCTTTTAATTATTTGCTCAAGAATAATATTTTCTGAAATCATGCACATCTTAATTTATTTGGAAAAAAATAAATCATTATATTAATCAGCCAGCAGTCTGTTCTATGAGAGTAATTATTCTTCTGCCTTCTCAAACAAGTCAACACACTAGTCTAGAAATTAAATTCATAAAAGAACAGTTCTTCCTAAATCTGCTTTTACACAAGGCAAGCAAACATAGTCAGTCAGTCCTTTCTCTTTCTTAAGGATGGCCAAATTTTCATATTAAAATAACTGCCAGCCCTACAGACTCCACTCAGCAGGTGATACCAGCCTTTTGCAGGTGCCAGGTCCCTTTCCTGCGTTGGTACTCTGACAATGACTGCTTCTCCTGAGATGAAAGTATCCCCAAAGAGACCTCAGCGTTCCTGTGCCCTTTGATATGTAGACTTCAGCGCCCTTCAGATTTCAGTTTTTCTGTCATCCTGGTAGATTAACTTTAGCAGTTAAAAGGAAAGTGTCCTCTGAGGGCTTCACCAGTAACAAACCCGTGTTTATGATATTATTCACTAAAAGGGAGACAGAAATGGGAAAGACCTCTCTCTTTAATCAATAATGCATGCTCTAGTTAGTCCTGTCCTCTGGACATGATTAAACATGTATTTTGTTTCATAACTGATGATTTTGGTTGACTAGGGATTATAACTATTTATCCTCAAGCCCTTGCAACTAGCATCGGGAAGATCTAACGTGAACTGGGTAGTCAGCTCTGTTTAATGTTAATATGGCACGTAAATGAAAAAGACTGCCCCCACCCCCAAAAGGAAAAAATCCCCCCAAAATGCCAATGGGGAGAGCTGCAGCTAATTCTGACCTGTAGCGAGTCAGGCCAGACTTGCACAGGTCAGATGCCTTTGACATGAACCAACTGTAGATGGTAGCCTCAACGTACATCTTTGTCACCACTCACTTGAAGTTTTGTGAAGTAACTTTGTTTTGTTCATGTTAATGATGAAGAAAAAAAGTGTCTTAGAGTCTGAGCCACATAAATTGTTAGGTTAAGGTCTGTTCTTAATTGGTAAAATATTTGGCCGATGAAGCTGGTGGGAAAAGCACTTTGGCTTCTGCCCCGCTGGTTGGGAGCCATGCTGTATCTTTATTGACTGTTGTTGGCTTTGGAGGGGTTGTCCTGGCCTGTCCCAATCCTCCATAGCACAGCTGGCAGGAGAACCTGAGCCTCTGCGGAAGTCTGAGGAGCAGATGATCACCCTCATCCCGGTGTTCCTCATACAGAGAGTCAGACGAGGTGCCCGAACATGGGCAGCTTCCTCGGCGCGCGAGGGGGATAGTGAGTCTTGGAGGACACAGATAAATAAAATGAACGTAGCAGTAAGGAATATTCAGCCTTGGTGCCAAGTATGTTCATCTGGTGGCTCAAGCTGACAAAATTTAACAGCTGCTGAAAAGCAGAGAATCCTAAATGAACATGCAGTGGTTGTTATTAAATAGGAAACGTTTATCTTAATGTGATATTGACTATAGCACAATAAATGATGGTGGTTTCGCTGTACTGGAATGCGGTATTTTTACGTTACTAGAGTACCGATACAAGCACAGCTGAGTAAAATAAATGCTTTGTTTTGCGTATTGACCACTCTACTGGAAACAGTGTTTGAAAACTTTCCAGCGAACACACACAGCGTGTATGTATGTGTGTGAGAGAGAGGAGGGAATTCAGAAATTTTGTAAGAAATGTTTGCTCCATCTGAAGTGGTTTTGTTTCCTTTCTTCTTCCTTTGCCAACTCTTTTAATCTGATTTCTTTTTTCCTTTTGCTGAAGAAAAATGCCTTCCTTGGGAGGGAAAGCGCAGACAGTCTTGGGCCCTGTGGATCCAGACCGCCTTGGCTATACGTTGACTCATGAACACTTGACTATGAACTACAGCAGCTGTTTTTGTCCACCTTCTCCAGGCCAAGAGCCTCTGTCTGATGGGCCCATTGAGATGAAGAACTTGTTTTGGATAAAGCAAAATCCCTACAGCCACAAAGAAAACCTTCTTTTATATCAGGAAACAGATGCTGTGAAGGAGGAGCTGTTGCATTTTAAAGCAGCAGGTGGTGGGACGATCGTGGAAAACACAACCACAGGAATTGGTCGGGATATTAATACTTTGAAGAAACTTGCTGAAGAAACTGGAGTCCATATTATTGCTGGGGCTGGGTTTTATGTGGATTCCACTCATTCTTCTCAAACACAGGCCATGACAGTGGAGCAGGTGAGTCTTAACCGTTGCTTCGGAGTCTCTCCTATGAATTATCCCTGTGTGAGTCAAAGTTGGAGAGAAGTTCCATCAAAATAGATGAAATCTAGAAGATCTCAACGTGAAAAACTAGGGAACAGCATTACTGCTTGCGTGTTATAGCTGGACCAACCCTACCTGTGTGTGATGGGATTATCTGTCAGCATTTCCAATTCTTAAGCTCCATTTTCTCTCAGGGATTTGTTATAATGCAACAGTAAAAGGCAAATAAAGTACTTAATGTGTGGGCATCTGGTTCCACACCAATTATTCTGTTCTTTTTACAATTTTTAAGGAAGGAGTATATCCCTTCTGCCTCTTTTGTCTCTTTTTCTGGCTAATTGCTTCCCAATGAGATTACTCAGAATTCTTGTAAAAAGCATAAATAATTGCAATATTTACAGGACAGTTGTAAATGATTGTTTTGCTCAGGCTGGCTGTTATATCTCTCTTCTCTACCGTTTGTCCAGACTTTTCAGGGGAGAGTCTGCATTGAATTGTTTGTACAGTGCCTAAGACAATGTGTTAATAATGACCAAGGTCCCTAGATATTCCTATAATAATAAACACTCCTTCATCTTTTATTAAGAAAATGTGATGATAGGGATAAGAGGGAAGGGAACTCTCCAAGGCGGGAGGCTGTAAATGCAGATGAACAGAGCTGAGAAAAGTTTTTGAAAATCCGCAACAGTTTAAAAATGAGTCAAACTCATTTTAAAAATCAATGGTCAAATCTTGAGCAGGTTCCAAGTGATGCAGTAAAAATCAATGGTCAAAACTTGAGCAGATTTCAAGTGATGCAGTGCTGCCCACCACACTGGACCCAAGCTGGCCCAAGCTGTACAGAACAGTACTAGTTTTCCTAAATATTCTTGCATTGCTTAAAATTTGATACAAATAGATTTCGTGGGGCAAATGTTCCCCTTCTGTATTCGGTGGACTGCTGGACACCCACAGGTGTCCTGTAATCAGCAGGTAATAAATATTTATTCCTGTCTAGAAGGCAATTGCTTACTTAGAAAGGGTTGTGCAGTGACTGATCCGTGATAACCGGAGGTTCCTCATTTGCCAGTGAATTTGTAGTAATGATACGTTTTCCGATTAGGCAAAGACAATTTGAATATTTTGTTGCCAGCCCTAACTGAGCTATTTAGTGACACAAAGACGTTGCAGCAGGAGAGATGTTCTTCAGGAGAGGAGTGAATTCTGTATCATAGGATCAAGGACTGGGCAGAAACCTGCTGTAAATTGTAATTACTTGGACTGACTTTTGCATGTAGATTGAGTATTTACCAATATGTTGCATGAGGCCATTGAGGAGACAAGGTGTGGAGTTGTTATAGATTTATTTGGAAATTGCTGTGGGTTTTTTCAGTTTTGTGTATTTGCTTGCAAATCTTCCTTCTTCCTTTTTTCACTTTATTCTTCCTTAAAATCACTATTTCCCTAACATTCAGGGCCAAAGAGTTAGAAGGTCATCATCAGTGCCCTTTTGTGCTCTGAATTCTGAATGTATTCTTTACGATATATGGCCTATTTTGGAAAAGAAAAAATAAAGCTGTTATAACAAACTGCTTTTATTACGAGATTCTGATGTCTTTTTTGCTTAGGAATATTTTAAATGGAAGCTAATTTTGACCCTGTAAGTTTGTCAGCAGAGCTTTTTTCTTCTAGTTCTGAAGTCATTGGAGCTCCTGTCATTTTATGTCAGCATTCCCACAAGCAGGATTTGCCCTCAACTCATCTCTTTAGGATCTTTGCCAAAGTTTCTCCTTTCCCTGTCTGAGTCACAAGGTTTCCTTACTCTCTGAGCCCTTGTTTTGCAAGGATTTACGTTGAATTGTTTTGGGAGCCAATTCAGGATTGCGAAGCACAGGTTTCATGCTGAGCTAACTTTGGGTTTTTTAAAGAAAAATTAGTCTCAGCCTAAATCAGTGTTCAAATTTTACGTAGACCAGCTTTCCCAGCAAAGCTAGGCAACCGTGTGAGTAGATAGTATTACATCGATTTGCTCTGTGTTTATTTTGGTCTTAGGGTATGGCTAGCATAACGTTAGTTGACAGAAAGCAGATTTTAACTGCTGTGTTTTCACACACCCAACTGTTAATTAAATAAGTTCAGAAAGACCTCAGGAGTATAACTAGCACAGTGTCCATAGTCAAATTTGATGCTATTTAACACAAATGGTAGTAATAACCAAAAATCTCATTTTCCTGTTCTCTAGCTTACAGACGTTATTGTTGATGAGATACTCAATGGAGCGGATGGGACTAACATCAAGTGTGGTGTGGTGGGAGAAATAGGTTGCTCCTGGCCTTTGACTCCGAGTGAACACAGAGTCCTTCAGGCAACGGCGCAGGCTCAGTCACAGCTCGGCTGCCCTGTTATCATCCATCCTGGCAGGAACAGTGATGCACCTTTCCAGATCATCCGCATTCTGCAAGAAGCTGGGGCTGATGCTTCAAAGACAGTCATGTCTCACCTTGACAGGTAAGCACACTGTTCTCCTGTTGTCCTTCTGGAAGTGTTGGCACAGCCCACCAGGGTTTGGGGGAACTACTCTGCGGGTAACTAGGTTTCTGTTGTGTGCTAGGATCACAACGTGAAGAATTATCTTCAAGTTTACTGACTTAAAAATATGAAACTGCTTATATAGAGCTTGATCAGCTTCCCAGCACTTCAGTCGGGATCAGCTTTTAGGTTCACAGTGGTAAAGAGGTTTAGGGATTTTAAACACCCTTTCAAGGTCTGGGGATGACATTGGGAATAACTGGTTTTTTAAAATGGGGATTCCATTAATTCATATCCCTGCACAAATCACTGCGTTTACAAAGCATTGGACATTGAGCAGCTCCCACCAAATCGGGTGGGAAGCTGCCGGGCTTCCAGCGTTTTTGCAGACTGGGGCACTCTTAAGGGCCTGACCAAGATCTCTCAGATACGAGTGGAGAACGCCTTGATTTGTCTGGATTCTGGATCAAAGCAGAAGTCAGATCTTTTCAGTTCTGCTACCAGACAGAAGAAATATTGCTTAAAAAGAAAATCGTTGAGTTTTATATAGACCAGAGAGCTAACATTTAGTTTCCTTGAGAGCAAAAACCAAGAGCCCCACATCAGATGTGGAGAGGAATTTTCTCTCTCCAGTTTAGAAACACAGCCTCTGTTACCAAATCAGTTTTGTGTGACCTTGTGCTGCTCATGGTGAGCTGAAAAATGTCCAAGCATTGATTAGTTTGGCCAGTTGCTGAATAATGGAGACTGTTTGTGTCATATGATTCTCAGCAATTGGATTGTTTGCCCTCAATGTGAGTGTAATGCAGGCAAGCGCACTGTGCTCCACATTTCTAATGGTTAAGGGCTCTAAGAGCTTGCAAATCAAGCTACAGGTGTTTTCTATTCACACAGAGCTCAGTGTTTTACTTGGGGACTTTAGGAGCATAAAATTCAGTGCCACAAAATTTTATTTATATTTGATTATATATAAAGGGTATGGGCTTTCTTTATGTATTTACCTGCATTCCATTGTATCTATAGCTGTATTTTTCTCTCATTGTTAAAGAAAAACTGATTATTTAAATGTTTGTATGGAAGAGGACTGAGCAAGCTGCAGGTGTCAGTACTTACGTAGACATTCTGATACAATATAAACATCCAGTTACCTTTTTTTGCCATTATGCGCTGTTGAAAATCATTGAATTCAGTGATTTATTGGTGGAAAATAAGCAATGTAAGTAGGAAAACAGTCAAGACAGAGGTGCAGTTTCACTACAGCCGCTGATGCACAATATGACATTTTCTTACACTCCTCCTATCATTGCTTTCACACATTCAGGTTGGCACTTGCTATAACATAGACTCTAACCGACTGTGAAGTTTGGCTTCGCAATGTGCATTTAACATTTTAAGTCTCATCCAGTGAGAAGAATCCACGTGGGAGCATACCAGTCCCTTAAATGTGAGATAAATTTGTACATAGCTCCATATTTCATGTCTGCTTTAGACATAGACAGAATGGTAGTTTTGAGGTGGATTTACAGTCAAATGATAAAATTAAAATGCTGGCTACTGTGTTTTGCAGTTTAGCACCTTAGAACAGAAGGTAGCAAGTGTCCATAGTGAAACTGGTGTAGATAAAGGCTGGGAAGCAAAAGCTATTGGGTCTTGGCTTTGGCCATTCATTAGGGTTTAAGGTTAGAAAAATACCTTGGTAGAGATCAACATTGATTCACTTGAGTAGCTTTTGTTAGAAGGCTCACACAAACTGTTACGAATGCCTGTTTGATAATGGTGGATGTCCCTGCGGTGATTTATAGATGAGGTCCAAACTGCAGGATGCATCCCTGTGTCCCATCTCCTTTTCCGTGCGTTCAGGGCTGCTTAGGGACCTACTTCCAGCTCGGAGATCAGCAATTCGAGCTGGGAACGGCTGCTGCTGCTACATCCCTGTGGCTTGCAAGGGGTCCCAGTGGCTGATGAAATTAAGCTCTCCTGCTCTTCGCTGGGACAGAGCACCCAAAAGCACAACCCTAACAATAGTTTTTAAAAGAAATTGTTCTGGCTGTGATTTTGACATAGATTGTTGGGTGGTTTTGGCTTCCTGCACAGGATTGGATACTCTTGGCTACCGTCTCCCTGTGAACTGGGCAGGGATGGATCTAAAATAACCCGTTCTCTTGCTCTGCACTTCGAAAACTCATTTGGTGCTAAATGTTCAATCTCTGTGAACTGCAACATTTATTTTAAAGTAACATTTTTTATTAATTACAGTTGGCAAGTCTTAGACTCCTGCTGATGGCAGGCTTGTTTGAACAAGGGTTTTCTTTCTCTCAACCCATCTGTTCCTCCTACTTGATTCTGTTGTTAAGTCATAATATTGAAATTGTGACATCAGACATTTCCATAGCAACAGACTGTGATGTAATTGTATAGGGTAAAATTACTTTGTGACATCAATATCTGCAATAATAAAAAAATTAAACTACTGCCCTTTTGGTTAACTGTGCTGTTCTTGTGGAAACTTGTTTTTTCCTTAGATGAAAAAGATTGTGTTGTGGTTATAAATATAAAATTAAAATGTATCGTTTCAGTGTTTTTGTTTTCCTTTGGATAGCTTATACTCTTGGTAAAGTGTTTCAAAGAAGAAAAAGTATTCTAGAGAGCTCTTATTTTGCCATTCTTTTCCAAAAGAGTGGTGGGGTTTGGTAGCTTTGTTCCTTCACTTTTCAAATCTTCTGCAAAGCCCATGTCCCAGGTACTCACACACCATTATATATTTTGGTGAGAGCGTTTCCTTAAGGCGTTCTGGCCAGATCCCAGGGCAAACGGTGATATATTGCTGTTCTAATGACAATCTAGAAGCATCACTGTACAGAATAGAAACTAAAGGCAAAGTTGTGTATTACCGGTGTGTGATGGATGAAACAAGCCCTGGATGTAGCTGTCTCCTGTAACTCTTTTGGGAAAGTAAATCTGTCTTGTGTAAGTAATCCATTGTCTTTTTTAAAAATGTCACTATGAATTAACCTCCTCCTTAAATGTCCTTCCTTGGTAGGTTGTCTGTTGAGAGTGTTAATGATATCGAAAGTAGCTTACTTTCCTGTTTCCATTTAAAGATTATCATTATTTCATGGGGAAAGAGTTGGGATTTGTTTTGTTGTTTTTTTTAATGCATGAAGTCACAGATGAATGTGAGAAAGACAATGCTGTGCGTCAGCTTAAGGTGCATGTGTCAAGCAGGAGGCCTGTTTTTCAAAAGGGTGAATTAAATCTTAGATTATTGGTTTTGTTCCTTGCAAGTAGGAAGTCACAAAATACCTATCCTCATACCATGAGATTTTTTTTCTTCCTGTTACGATCCTGAATCTGTGTTATATATGTTCTGCAGGACTATATTTGATACCAAGAAACTTCTGGAATTTGCTAAACTGGGATGCTATTTAGAGTATGACCTATTTGGTACAGAATTTCTTCATTACCAGTTCCATCCCGATATTGACATGCCAAGCGACAACGAAAGAATTGCAAGGTATCTGCTTCCATGCTGTTTAAGCCATAGCATTACCACTGACAAATGAATATCATTGGTACTTGTTTTAAGGGCATCACAGAATAATTCTGCTTGCTGTTCAAAATTGTCTTTTTTCATACTAAAACAACAACAATTATTTTTTTCTGCTGCTGTCACGTCTTTAGGGCAGCATGTATAATTTCTTCTGTCTGCAGAGGAAGATGTAGAATCATAGCGTTGTAGAAAGTTACTTGAGAAAAAGATGAAGAGCTTTTTTAACTTCATTCTCTGTCCTAATTCCATGCTGATTTGGTTGAATTTTATCAGTTACTGCATTTATATAGACTGTAAAAAAGAAAAGGCTGGAGATACTGGATTTCTGTTAGGGTTTGGCTTTTGCTTGAAGCATAGTATTGGAAACCTAGTGCTGCTACTAAGCATCATCTGAGCCTGTTACATCTCCTCACGAATGCGCTGAGTAAAACTCTTGGGTGGATTTGATCCTGTACTTCCGTCCTGAAAACCAAACTTTTTTCTTCCAAACACTTTATCGCCTTTCCTCCCCCTCTCCTTTTGCCCTTTCTGTCTTTGGAAGGATGAGATACCCGTCTCCTCAGAACTCCCGTGCTCCTCAGGCTCACAATGTGCAAATACTGGCGCCACTGGCAGGATACCTCTTCCCTGCTTCTCGTCATCTCACACGCAGTCTCGGCTCAGCTGCACAGCAAATCTGTTGTGCTGCACTAAACCAAAGTATTGCCAAGGAGGTGCGTTCCTTGCAGAAACTGAGACAAGTAGGATCAGCTGGGGATGCGCTTCTCACTCCTTCCACTCTCTCCGGGGGTGTGATCCTCCTGGGGTGTTGGTCCGCGGTGTTTGTGTGCAGTGAAGTGGCAGGTTTCTGAGGGGGGGGTTGGCATCCTGCCTGTGCCGTTTTCCCTTCCAGAGTCAGAAACAATTTGTTCCTTCTCTTTGATGAGAAAGACTTTATGATCCCTAATCACTAATGAAGTAATTTACTAGCTTTCACTTACATTTCAGACATAGCTTCCCTGCCCCTCATTGTCAGGTTACCCTCAAAACTTTTCTTCTCTGTTTTCAGGCTGTTCTCAAGGTGCCATGGTTAGTATTCCACTTGCTGACAAGCTTTTGCTGCTGCTTTTCACACTAGAAATCATTTCTCTCTCTCAACAGGGCTCTCAGTCTTGCATTCGGTATTTTAAACTGTTGCAATGAATCTGCAGTTTTCACATTTAGGATGGGTAAAGTTGCTGCCCTCCCCTGTGTCTCCTCCTCCTCGCTCCTGTGCCACGGGAGGTCAGCACGGACAGAAGCACGGCGTGTAGAGGAACGGACCGTGCCTTGGTTAACAAGCGCTTGCTCAACCGTGGCAAAGTTTTCATTCCGTCCATGAGACTTGCTCAGCCACCAGCGTCTCTCCTTAAACTCTCTGGCATCTGGGTATTTCTTGCAGCAGGCTGTCTATAGGAAGAAAATAAGAAAGGTTTGTCTTCTCGTTGTATGGTGCCATTGAATGGATTCTGTTGGGCTTTTGATGGAGCCACACTGGACACAGGATAGCAGTGGCAGTCTCCTTGGCTTTGTTTTTTTTTTTTTTGGTCAAGCAGCTCCAGAGAAGGTGGAAATCAAACTGACCTTTAAACGTGTTGATGGAAATACCAAATGGAAAATACATGATCAGGTCTTGTCTGTTCAAAACGTAAACTTCTGTAGTCGTGCCATACCTACACAAACACAGCTTAGCTGGGTGTGTAATTAGGCATTTTTGCTGCAACCTACTGCCAATGCGAGAAAAAAAATGAATTTTTTCAGGGACAGTTTTTCTTTGAGTCAGAAGCAAGCACTAACTAAACTTACAGGAATGAGCAAAAAGCAGCAATGAATATGCAATATAAAGGTCCATATGCCTCCCTAACCCATGAAATGAGTCTAAATATGAAAGGAGATGATTCTAAGAAGATGTTTGGTCAGCAAAAAGCTTAGTCCCTCCAGTGTCATTGCCCTCATTCTCTGATTGACTTGTGGTCTCTCTGTATTTCAGGCTGGAGAAGGTATTTATGATGTTGTAATACTATGGTACACATAGTATTGTGCATTATATGGCACTGTTTATGGTGTTTTTATGAAAGGTGCTAATTTTTTACCAACTTTTATCTTACTTGCCTTCTTCCTGCTGCCCATATTGATTTGATCCTGCTACGTGTATCTCCTCGTAACTAATTGTAATAAAAACTGACAGTAAGGGCTTTCAGATATAGTGGGTTACTTGTAAAGCTAGTATTTGCTTTATTGCTCATCAAAGCAGAGTCAGGAAGGTAAGAATTAGAATTTCACAGCGCTGGCAAATGATGGAATTGGGTGCCTTTGTGAGGAATGAGCCCTTTCCGGGTCTGGTCTGTCCGTCTCTGCCGCTTCAGTGCTGCGATCCGCTGCCAAACCAAACTGAAGCTTCGTGGGAGACGTAACAGTCATGCAACGCAGACACCCACCAAATAAATTCTAAAAAATGAGCTGAGCAAGGGATTAAGGTTCCCAGAGTGAAATGTGGAACAGAAGGACTTGTTACAAGGGAGTGACCAACAGCATTACTTCTTTTTCCAAGCTGAGCTGTTGTGGTTTTGCCAGGCGTGTTTAGCTGGGCTGCTGTATTAACGCCTCTTGTTTCCTGGCATGTGCTAGCGCTGGGCAATGCCTCTTATTTATCTTCTTCTTTAATGAACGTCTTTGGAACATGTTTGGATGATAACTGTCTGTCTGGAATATGATGCTGACAACTTAAAATTTTTATTAACCCAGTTTGCCAAATGGGAATTAACGAAAGATGTGGAAGTATTTGTGTAAATGAGACAGGCTTCTTAAAGGACCCGTCACACACAGTCTGGTCCTTAACAAATGTCACGGGACTGGCTTTGTCACAGCAGCAGGAACTAACCTCACGAATCGATCGTGCCGAGAAGGAGTTTATACAGGGAATTATTACTTATTCACATATATAAAACCTGTGTACTATGCTTGGTGGTGCTGAAGTTCTTGAATTCCTCCATGGACTTAATGGGAGTAGGAATACAAAGCCATGTGCAAGCTGGAAAGAGTTTTCCTTGTCCACTTTGAGATGTGTGGTGCTATGTTTTCAGAAGTGGGGTTTTTCATTCAGTAAGTGTTTTAATTTCAATTAAATATAAAGAATATGTCTTCTGAGTACCTAAAAATGAGCGTTTTCAGTTATAATACAGTCCAGCTGTACAGTAAGGTAAAAAATGTAAATGCTGCTGAGTTGTGTGCTGTTGCAGAGCGAGAACCGTTCACTGACGGGTGCGCTTTTTACTTCTGCAGGATTCGTATGCTGATCGATGAAGGCTACGAAGACAGAATTCTGATCGCTCATGATGTGCACACTAAGAATAGGTTGATGAAATATGGAGGTCATGGATATTCACATATCCTTAAAAATATAGTTCCTAAAATGCTAATTAGAGGCATATCCCAAGATAAAATTGATAAAATACTCCAAGCAAATCCAAAGAGGTGGTTGAGTTTTAAATAGGAATAATGAATAAATATTCCTGGTTTATAGGGAAGCTTGATAAAATTAGATTTGTTTCAGGAGAGCTGTCATTTTAGAACTTGGTTCTTTTCAGAGAAACTAGAAGTTATTAATTACATGTGAACAAACTGATTATGACTTTTATTTCTAATTAGAACAACAAAATTATGTATTCTCTCTGCATTTTCTCCCTTCTAGAAGTCTATTCATGAATGATTTACTGGATATGAGCCTACCTGCAAAATATTTTCAATCGACATTTTAAAACAATTGTTTCTAGAGAGTAATCTAATTCTATTATTAAAAGTTACCCAAAAATAATTTTGAAGACGCATCGTCTGGACTTTGAAGGAAATTACTGTTTTCAATTAAATTCCCCTTCTCCAGGGGATGATTTTAATCCTAGTAATATTGACAATCTTCTAATTATCCTTACATTCTTTAAATAATGCTTAATAAAAGGTCTGGGACTTTTAAATAGCTTCCATAGAGAACAGAAGGCAAAAGAAATCTCAAATAATTCTAAAAAGATATTGCTTCTTGCTATTTTAGTAATTTACTTATTTTTAACTGAAAGTGTAAAAAATACATGGAAAAATATATTTTTGAATAAAGCGATTTGATGACCTCTTAAACTATGTGCAGTATTATTACCGATGTCTTTTTTTAACCGCATTAATTTTTCATCCTGACCCTTTGGAATCCCACGGCAATCATGTGAAACTTCACGCAGCCCACCTTCTTTTTGTAAGGATGCAACACCAAAAGTCAAAATATATTACATAATACAGTTTTAATGAGTTGCAATAGTTATAACAAAGGTTGTGATATAAGTCTTTACAAATCAGTATATCAAGATATGATGAAAAAAGGAAGAAATGTTTGCCTTATATGTTTTTTTCACATAAAGTGTGTTCTTTGCTCTTGTCTAACTTTAACCAGTGCAGGTGATTTATCCAAAAAGTGATCTTATCCAGTAGCAGCGGTAGCCTGGTTTCAAAAGCTTCTTCAAATTTGACCATATACGTCTTGTAGTATTGAGCTTTTCCAATAAATACCTTAGTAAGTATGCATTGCTAAGTTGTAACTGATCTCTAGCTTGGCACATTACTGTTCGATACGACGTAGAAAATCTCTAGCCACACTGCTGTTGTGAGGGCGCTAACCAGGAAAAGCAACAGTGGAACGAACAGACATGAAGTCAGTTACACATGGGTTAGTAAAATACATTACCTCGTAGGAAAAAAAACCACAGGAGTAATCACTACAGTGTACGGATATAGGTTGGCACTTTGTCATAAAGTAAAAGTGTTAACGATTCTGGTGCCATAATACACAAGCAACTGGCAGCAAAACGTTCCTTTATAAATCCTAGATGAGCTAGACTGGCGATACTCTCAATCAGCCTAGACTAATTCAGCATTGATTTTGAATTGGACGACTCAAAACAGAAACAGAGTAACACATTCTGTTTAAGAAAAGCTTCACTCCTCCAAATAAGCGATTTTTAGAGAGATTCATAAAACCTTCGTCAGACTTTCACTGAGCAGCCAGCACTGAAGAGCTTTCTTGTCACAGTGGCAGACACTCCCAACATTTTAGTGCACATAAATCTGAGTTTGTACCCTTAATACATTAGACAAGGTTGCTTGTGGCAAATTACATGAAATAGAAATGCTAGGGGCAGCCTCTATTGCTCTCTAACAATTTATAGAAATGTTACCTTGATTTTGCCAAAAAATGTTAAAAATCAATAACATAACCGACTGTGCTAAGGAGCTAGTTAATTATCTTGATAAAATTTAGGTTTAGAATGGAATCTGCAAGTTTTAACCTGAGAGAAATAGACAGCCTCCCTTCCCCAAACCAAAACAAATAATAAGTCCGTTTTCCAAATAAAAATATTCTGTGGACATTACTGGTATGACTGATTTTAAAGCATTTTTATAACTATGTAACTCATAGTACCTGTGTTTAGTTTAATTCTCCAAGCCATTAATCCTTTATATGGATTAAACTTCTTTGAGACTTTATATATATATATCTATATATATATATATATGAATGAGAAAAATAGGTTTTAATACACACTTTTTTTTTTTGCATGTAAATATCTGTTTCTTTCTTTGCATATGTGTTATCATTTTTGGTAATATGCTTATCTGTGTCCATTCCATAGGCACGCCATACTACAAACTGGTAACTAGCTACCACGGAAAAGGTCTGGGTGATGACGTTTTCTCACGTGTCAGATCTCCCACTCTTCCATTGTGGGAATAATCCCCACTAACTGCAGTGAGCCACGACACCTAAGACAAATAAGGTTTTGACCCATTATATTCCTACGAAATTCTAGTTGAACATCTGCAGTATGTTAAGTCATAACTATTTTATTAAAAATAGTACCCAAGTACAGACTAAGTGCTAAAAGACTAATGAAGACTAATTGCTGCAAAGAAAACACTCTACCTTGGTTGGAGAATGTAGATGCCAGGCGTGCTAAATATTTACACAACTAACCATCAAGAATGGGCCTGTAATATTGTCTAAATATATATTTACACATGTTTACAAATTAAAAGACAAATCCTTTTTCCACTAACATCAATGGGAGTATTGCCATTGGCTTCGGTGGAATCAGGGATTTGATCCAATAGAATAGTTTGTCAACTGTTATGTTTTCCAGAAAAAAAAAAAAAAAAAGGGTTTCTTCTATCCCTTTTTCTTTCAGAACACAGCTAAGGGGAAGACAAAATTTAAGCAATTCCACTGGATCGATTTTATGCTAAAAGTCTAGTGTAAACCTACAAAGCAGGAACATTGAGTTAAGGCTTGAAGCTGATTAGTTTCTAGTTTAAGTGGAAGGATAAGAAAAGTACGAGGCAAACAATTCCTTTGGAGAGAGAAAGTATATTTTGATTACCTCTTCCCTTTATTGTAAAATCATTCCTCCCCACACTGTGAGTGGACTCCAAGCATCATTGTTAGCAAGTAAGTCACAAGAACCAAAGCTGAAGTATGGATAAAGCAGCAAGATCATAACACATCAAAGTATCATATACACTGAAGAAATAACTCAGCGTCCTTAGGTTGTTGGTTGTTTTTTTTTTTTCTATAAAAATTTGATCTATGTAGGACTTCATTCACACGGACACTAACAATGAGGAAGTATTTGCTTTGGCGGTAAGTGGATCGCACATCTGTTTAACTTGTTTTGTGATTTTTTTTAACATAAGGTTTCTCTGCATTGTACAGATGTGAATCAGGTAGCATTCGACTTTTTTCCCCCGCTACTGAGGTGTTCGGTGGTCGCTCTCTGCTGGGGTGCTTGTTTCATTGACTTTTGCCACGCAAATCCATTGCTTAGAAGAGCAAGCTTCATTTTTGGACTGGTTTGGTGGGTCTTTTTACTCATTATCAGTCAGCATAAATAATAAATCCAGAAAATGTGCTGTATTTGTTGTTGTTTCCTCCATGTGCTTTTCCTCCATCTAATTTAATGTAAACTTCGTCTCCTGGCTCCAAGTGAAGAACCACGCTGTTACTGGCATAGTCGTAGTTCTGATCAGCATCCTGAGCAATCGCGCTAGCTCGAACCTACATAAAATACATAATGAGTGGTTAAGAAAACTCAGGTTATTTTTCCTGCATGGTGAAATTAAAGCATATCCTCAGCATTTAATTCAGCATGCGTAAGTTGCCACTTTAAATGTCTGGCGACATACATTGTAGTTTTTTCCTATGGTTATTGCTTATTTTCTCCTACAGTACAACATTTGAAACTAAAGCAATAACCTGCTCCTTTCTCAGTCATCTGATTAATAGACAACTGTTTGCCCTGCTGTAAATGTTTGGAGCCTTTCAAAAAACATGCATAAAAACCCCTGGAATTCGGAGCACTGAATCTGGTCGTGTGCCAGTTCTACATTGGTGTAACTTTTATGTCAGTGGAACATGTGATTGACATTGGCGAGGATAAACAGTGAGACCCTATTGATACCAGGCTGGAGTTTTTCCAGAGGTGATTTGTTGTCATACTGCTAATAGGATCGTACTGCAAAAAGAATCCAAAAGTACACACTCACCCACCCACAGGCACACGCCAATGCACACAAGCAGGTAAGGATCCTAGCTGGGGTTTGGAAAAACGGTTACCATCACATTTCAGTATGCAAACATTTAATTTCTGTGTGTTGTAAGAGATGCACATTTGAAAAATCACAGGCAAGTCGCTATTTGCTTTAAGAGGTTTTGGAATTGACAAGCCACTGAGGACTTTTCATTTACAACTTTCACTTAAACATACTTTTTTTTTTCCATTTTGCCTTTGCTATTCCATTACTGATTAAATTTGACATTACTAGCAAACTGTAATTTTAGTCTGTAATTTTAAGATGTATGTTCGTTTCCAGCAATGAGTAGTCTGTGGCATTGTAAGTCTCCAAATCATTTATATATAATTTGACCCTGTTTGGTAAAATATTTAAACTTAGTTGTATGTGATTTATTTCAGTGTAACACATCATCTGCTTGTTGCTTGTCTTTGTTCTAGCATAGTTACAGAGCAGTAAGTGATTTAGTGGTATTGCAAACCTGAACTAAGTAATAATGCATGACTTGGTGTACTGTATGTGGAATTTTATCTGTTCTGGATTGAAAAAATAGGCTATAAGTCACAATTTTCCATGGATTCCTTTCAAAGTTTAAATGATAAATTTCCAAATTAAATTTTCATGTGATAGGATTTCACATTAATATTGAAATGTTAAAAAGGAGGGGGTTCTTTTACCATGCAGGATTTTATGGCGTTATGCACCTTAAAAATCACAGTACTTGGAAATTCTTTATACATCCTGTAAGAAGAATGAGAAAGGCTTGCAGTGGTGTGACAGTCTGCAAATTTAAACTGATACATGGCATGATGATAAACCCCAACTATTTCAGGACTTCTTGATCCTGAATTGCCTGGTATCATTTACAAGAGGTGATCTGTTTTGCTAGTGTTTAAGCAATAATTATTCTAAACACTGGGTATTTTCTCTGGAAAGGGTGGAGTTGGGCAGGGTGGAGTTGAAGGCTCTGAGCCATTAACCCTGGAAATACCCTCCAAAGAAAATAACAGGCTGGGACTGTTGTTGGTAGTGCAAATGGAAAGGGCAAATGGGAAGGAGTGAAAAGGCTATAGATGAGGCAGAAAAACTTGCACAGAGAACTAACATCTTGCACACTGGCAAACAAAATGGTTTCAATTACTTTCCAGATTTCCATTTACATCATAATGAAATGCTACTTCGTGGATTTATCTAAAATGTTGTGTTTCCATGGATAGTAAAGGAGAATTCAAATTGCATTAGTGACTAGCCTAAGAATCCTAAGGAGTGCTCATATCCTAAGAGCATATGGGAACTGACTACAACAGCGATGGGTATTTCATTTTTAAGATTCTACATAGTACATAATGACTGAAGATAAAAAGATTCTGGGTATTGAAGTCTAGGAACCAAAGTGTAGATCTTACTGCCCTATGTATAGTGAAAAATGCCCTGTAAGCTCCAGTGTGCTATTCTTAAGAGGTTTTACCTTCTTGTTTGGTTAGCCAGAGCAGTTTCTTTTTAAAGCCTCGGAGAACAGTCTCAAATGAATTCTCAGTGAACTGCTGCAAGAAGGTAAATGTATCTCTAAATTAAACCATTAATGAACTATACATTTCATAAGTTGTATGACTGCTCACCTCATCTTTCCTGAAGTTACGCTCTCAGGTTGCACACACGTACTAACTAAGCTATATGATCTCAGCACTTCCCTGTTCAAGCTTTATAACCATTAAAGACAGCAATGTGTTAACAGTGGAGACCTTGAGATTCCTCCTCTGCATTGCTTAGGAATTATTTTTTTCTGTAAGTCATACACTTTCCAATGGTATGGTTTTTTTCATTGTGAGAAAACACTGAATTTATAATGTTTTCTTTGCCAGACTCCATTTGAAGACTCACTTCCAAAATTTCTGAGCTTTCTTACAAATAATACACAAAGTTAACCGCTGTCACATCCCATCAGTGTTTAGTGTTTCAAGCATAAATCATAATCAAAAGGAGACACTGCTGCATTAAAACTGTGCATCAGTTTTAAATAGTTTGTATGCAGATATTTACCTAAATACTTATCTTTGCACAGACACATACAAATATATACATAGAACCCCTGCCCTTTTTTTTTTTTCCTTTGAATCACCATGAGTTTAATTTGTCTTATGTCTGGTACTGGAAGTGGTTATATTTGGGAACAACCAGACTTCAGGCTGAATTTAATATTTATAATTAGTTACTTTTTAAAAAGTACTGGTATGTTTTTATTCTTCAGGGTTTGGGAAAATAAACACTTTAAAACGTTATAAACAGGGGTCAAAAATATATTAATGTTTTAATTGCAAGTAAAATGGTATTCTCGCGGTGGACAATATTGCCTTTGTGTGAAGAAATCAAAGTGAATATATTACGATTATTATTAGTCCTGGTTTATCTGCTGAGATAGTATTTACGGTAGGCGTTTTCTAATTTAATTAATTGCTGCTGATGTCCTCGTTATTCTGTTTTCACAGCACTTCCGAGGAGCCATAAACAAAAGGTTAAGTGGCATACCAGATTAATTTACCGGCGGCCGGTGCTGCCGCCTGCGCAGAGCACGGAGGGCCGTGGAGCGGCTCCGGGCCCCGCCGCGCTGCCGGGGCTCGGCGGGGGAGGAGACACGCAAACGAACGAGCCCCTCCGCCGCCCGCCCGGCACGGCGGGGACCGGTTTTCGGTCCTGCGGACACCGCGTAGAGCGCATCAACCTCCCCCCATCCCACCCCGCCGGAGGGTGAAAAGCCCGGGGAGAGCGGCAGCGCAGGGCTCCGGGCTCCCCCGGCCCGGGAAAGCCGGAGGCCCGGCGCCGCAGCCCCCGGCGTGCCGGGACAGCCCAGGCAGTGACCTGTTGAGCGGCGGGTCCCCGCACGGGGCGCCGGGGGAGCGGCGGGAGCATCGCCGAGCTCCCGGAGACACGGGGAAGCCCGGGCGCACCGCGCTGCCCCCGGGCAGCCGGAGCGGGAGGGATGGCGGAGAGCCCGGCCCCAGTTAGAGCCAACCTATCTGTGCCCGTTAACTGCGTACGGCAGAAGCGCCACAGGACGGCTCCCCGGGGGCTCAGTGCGCAGTGCGATCCCTCAGCCGGCGCCTTCCCCGGCGCCAGCCCGCCCAGGGGCGAGCTCCGCGGAGGCCGAGCTCACGCCGTCGGTCACCGGCCAGAGGGAAACCTCCCTCCGGCGGGCGGCGAAGCGTCTTTAAACCGGCGCCCCGCTGCGTGGGCGCCCCGTCCCGCGCCGTGGCGGCTTTCCTCCCCCGCGTCTCACCTTTCCCCGCGCCGGACCCCCCTCTCCTCAGCTCACCCGCCGCCCCCGGCTCCCCTTCCTCCCTCCCCGGGGAGTTTCCCCTCCCTGAGGAAACGCCCGGCCCCGGCCCGGCCTCCGCTCGCTCTCGACCGCCCCCGGCCCGGGCGGGCTGAGGGCAGCGCTCCGCCCGCGGGCCGGTCCCGACAGCGGCGCGGCTCTCGGGGAAATGAGTGCGTTTAAGTCCGCGTTCACCGGGCGGCCCGGTGCGGCCTCGGCTCTGCGCGGATCCCCTGGCCCCTCAGGGTTCCTCGGGCACCCGAGGCGGAGCGGGCCGGCGCACCGCGCCTCGGCCGCGGCTCCCCTCAGCTGCCCCGGCGGCTCGCCCTCGGCCCCGCTCCCCCGCCGCCTCCAGCGGCCGCCTGGCTCCCCCTCCCCGCCCGCCGCCCGCTTCCCGCCCTTCCCGCGCCGCTCCGCCCGCTTCCCTTAGGGAGTCCGGCTCCACCCGGGCGCCCGCTCCCCTCACAGCGCCTGCTCCCCTCAGGAAGCCCGGTTCCCCCCAGGCAGTTGCTCCCCTCAGGGAGTCCAGATCTCTCCCCGGGCGCCCGCTCTCCTCAGGGAGCCCGGCTCTCCCGGGAGCCCGCTCCCCTCACGCTACCTGGCTCCCCTCAGGGAGCCCGGCGCCCGCCCGGCGCCCTCTGCCTTCACGGCGCCCGCTGCCCTCACGTCCCCGTCTCACCCCCGGCGCGGCGCCCACCTGGTTGTTCTTGCAGAGGTCGGCCCACATGCTGGTGCCGTCGCCGCCGCGCATGAGGACGTGGTAGGTGAAGAAGTAGATGCCGGGGATGGAGCAGGTGAACTTGCCGGTGGTGGGGTCGTAGTGGTTGCCCAGGTTGGTGACCACGTCGTCGAACTTGAGCACCTCGTAGCCCTCGTGCTGCCGCTTGAGGCCGGCGTAGAAGGCGATCTTGGGGACGGTGCTGTAGGTGGCGGCGCTGATGGCCCCCGCCGCGTTCAGCCCCGGCGCCCCGGGGGGACCCGGCAGGCCCTGCCGCCCCGGCTCCCCCTTCTCACCCGGCGGCCCCACCGGGCCGGGCGGCCCCGGCTCCCCCGGGGGGCCGCGGGGCCCCGCTTTGCCCG
>VYZM01020816.1:131993-149698 GCA_013398915.1 Dromas ardeola
CGCGGCACCGGGCTGCGGCCGCTGCAGCCGGCGGGAGGCGGGCGAGGAGCGGGAGGGGCAGAGGGAGAGCTGCCGCCGCGCCCCGGCCGCCCGCACTTTTATCCTCCCGCTGGCGATCGACTTTTTTTTTTTGCAGGCTGTGCCAGTCCGAGTCAACTTTCCCTGGAACTTGCCTTTCCTCTCGCGATCGCCCCGCTCGCCTCCTCGCTCGCTCGCTCTCTTTTTTTTTTCTTTTTCTTTTTTTTTTTTTTTTTTTTTTTTTTGGCAGAAGCAATTCCNTTTTCGCAGGGACGACAGTCCTCAGCGGGGACGCGCCTCCCGGCCGCCCCGCAGCCTCCCCGGTGCCCGCCGCCGAGAGCCCGCACCGCCGCGCCGCGCCGCAGCCGGAGCTGGAGCCGGAGGGAGAGCGGGATCCTGCCCGGGTGCCACCTGCCAGGAGAGGAGGAGGCTGCCGAGCGCGCTGGAGCAATTTATAGGCACCCAAAAGCGCAGGGGAAAGGGGAGCTGCTTTGGCATCTCATTCCAGCATCTGCTCTGCTCTTCCCACTCACAGAGAGTTTGGCATTACTCTGGCAGTGTGGGAAATATATATTTTTTTTCCTCTCTCCCTCCCCCACCCCTCCCGCAAACGGATGAACAGCGAAATCGTGAGCCTCACTCACTAGCTGCATCTTGCGATGACAGCTCTTTCTGGAGCAGACCAAAAGGAAGAGATGTGCTTAGAAGCCTCTGGGTACCCTTCAGGTCACCGATCGAGAATTAAAAGGTCAATCCACCTCCTGCTTAACGCTTCCCTGAGGCTACCCTGCCTTATTAATGCTTTCTGGGAAATACAGCTTTAAATGTAGGGATGCTTTACAGTTACCGATTGTCCAAGTGGAAGTTATTTGAAAATATACCTCCCACCTCGCACAGTAATAGAGATTAGCATCTCTCACAATTTCGGATCTCCCTCTTCCCCCCTTCCCGATTACCACTATAAAGACAGAGAAGGAAACGGTTCTTTCTATGAATTAAAATTGACATACTTATCACCGGGTGCAGTGTTGCCCGGTGTTAAAGCCAGCCACCGCTTTACTAGCAAACTGACACCGAGGAAAAGAGTTCCCTTTTGTTTAGAAGCCAAAGGAAAGTGCGGAGCATATGCAGATCAACAGATGCCTGGACCAGCGAAAAAGGTCTCCCTGGCTTAAGTCAGGGGCAGCAGAGCGCTTTGTTAAGTCTCGGGTATTCTATTCTTTTTTTTTTTCTTTGTTGGTTTTTTTTTTTCCCTTTTTTGTGTGTGTGTGAAAGGTTTCTCCTCCTCCAAGGGCTGGTGGGCACCTCTGTGAGTGAGTGGGAAGGTGAATGTGCAATATTAGTGGCATTTCTCCCAGGAAAATATTAAGGAACTTGTCCTGCTCACAGATATACAAGGTACACAAAGAGCTGTTTAAATAAACAAACAGAATTGATTCCTAAATCATACTTCTGTATTCAGGAGCAATGGACGTCAATCAAACGTGGGTGACATTTGCCTGTCAATACAGGGATGATGGCTGGGAAGAGTGTGACTTATTACAGCAAGGCAAGAATCCGAAATGAGCAACAGCGGCAAATAGGACAACAACAAAATAATAGCATCTCCAGTGATGATCAGAGGGCTGTGATCTTGTCTTGGATTTTATTAGCACGAATCCCCTCTCCCCTCACCGTTTCTCTTTTCTTTCTTTTCTATTCCGCAACACAATAAGGTCAAACAAGCAGGCACTGCGAAACAAAGATTCATTGATTCTTCCTTTTAAGCAGAAATGTCAGCAGCTTCTTTTGCTCTTTCCTGAGAGACTCAAAAGGCAGCGAGTGTGTCCACACCGTGTAGAGATGGGCCAGCCCAGCTTCTTATCTCCCCAGAAAACTCCTGATAAAGCTTCTATTTCCCGCACTTGTAAATTTCCCTCCCTCCCCCTTTTTTTTTCTTTCTTTCTTTTTTCTTTCCTCTAATGCTCTGTCTTAAAAAAATTCTTTATCTGGCACTGGCACAAGCTAGCCAGTTCCCTCAGCTAAGGACTTCCCCATAAGACCCAGGAAGGCATCTGAACAGACTTGGAGGCTTATGTTCGTATCTCATCGCTCTCTGCACCCCATAGGAGAGGGCTTTCAGCTCTGCTCTTTCGCCTGGGCAGGAAAAAAAAAGAAAAGTTGAGCCAAGAGTGACAGGTCTGTCTCAGGCTGTAGCGGGGCCCTCGAGGCGTTGTATTTAGTCATCCCTAACCCAGCCGGTTTTTGTGACATCGGGATGTGCGTAAACCTCCACTGCAACAGATGTGTTACACATTGGGAAAATAGCACATCTCTTACCTTCAAATAGTCACAAACCTATCATGGTCTGTCAAGCCATAGTGATGCTGGGTGATTTATTGGCACCAAGCACACCCTCAGTTCCTTACTCCAGCTGTGATAAGCCTGATTTTTAAAGCAAGGTCCTACCATACGAATGACTTTAACCTTCTTAATAGACAGTTTTATCCTCATGCATGTTGCCAAGAGTGCTCATTCACTGTAGACTCTTGCAGACTTTCTCCCAAAAGCAACCTGTGACCCAGCTGCAAAAACCAGAGCCTGAGTGAGCAAAATAGAGAGAAGAGGGCAAGTACCAGTGCTGGGTTGTCAGCGGAGCTTGTGTCTTAGCTGGGAACATAACTTGGCACCTTGAATGCCAGACCAGTGCTTTAGTTACCAGATTATCCTTGGTTCCCAAGGAAAAAAAAATAGCAAGGAAACTAAGAATGGGAAGCCGAAGGGCTCAGAAGTTATGCACTGGAGGTCACGGCAGCTTGGAGCAAAGTCAAAGGAAATGTAGAAACCTCTTTTTTTTACCATGGGACCTTTATTTTCCTGAAGTTGTATGGCAAAGCATTGATTCGCTGTAATTAAGGCTTGGGTAGCATTTATGTTATAATATAATCTTCTCTCCATGCTAAAGGCTAACAGTCAAGATTGACAGTCCATTCTTAATATAACCATTGTATCTACGTGAGCTGCTGCCAGTCTTAACATATTAAATTTCTCTGTATTTTTGGAGCCCGCTTGCAGCCTTGCTCCAGCCTTTCAGCCTGTTTTCTCCCCTCCCCGTTCTCCAGGCCTTTGCGCATTCAGACCTGCAGCTGGTGTTCGAGCTGTATCCCCTGCAGCTCCTGCCATTTGAAACAGCCTGCCCACAGCTCTTTTCCTTACCAACTAATTAGTTAGCGTTCATACAGAGCCTTAAAGATGTACAGCATAACATGCATGTTCATTTTACCTGAGTGCCGTTGCCTCAGCACTAAAATAGGGGAAAACTGGAGAAAACCCAGTAAGAGAGTGTCCACTGGGACAAAATTGGCTCCTTACGCCTGCAGTGCTAAATTCAGAGGGTTAGCCCAGGAAAAAACACTGCGTGAGAAAGGGCAACCCTTTACCAGCTGCAGCGAGCAAGAGGAACGTGGAAAAAGGCATATGCCCAACAAAGAAGTGCTCGAACGCTGTGCCAAGTTCCATACTGCTTCTGCTCACTCATATCTGCATCTGTTTTGCTCTTGCTTATATTTTAACTCTTTTTAAAATTATTTGACAGAAGCGTTTTGAGTTTCAGTCAGCTCAAAAATTAAGGCTTTGCTACGCTGTACCTTTATAAACACTGGTTTAACTATGTATGTAAAGGTTAGCCTTTCAGCCCAGGTACCAGTGGTATGGTCAAGGAACAACATGCACTCACTCCAGCAAGCAAGTGTGTTCAACACTACAAAATAAAATTATATTACAAACGAGGTGAAACTATTCATATCAGTCTAGATGGCTCACAGGTACCATGGTGACATGGTGGTGACGCCTTTGCTGCTATCCCTAGCCATTCCTGGTACCCTATTTCTGTTCTGTTCACCCAGTTTGCTAAAATGTCAGGGCTGGCCCATGTGTCAGATAATTTGTCCTGGAAAGTTACAGACTTCTGCACCACTTTTTGGTAGAAGCTCCTACAGGCAGCCCTAACTCAGTTCTCCTAGAAACTTATTTTGGTCAGCATGGCTGAAGACCATCTGTATTTATAGTGATGCAAGTTGCCCACTGCATTCTTTCATAAAATTACAGTTTTCATGCTCATGGAAGGAAAACCAGCTTCAGTGTACAAGAGAAAAAAATTGTTTTGCTGAATTTTTGGAAGCATTTACCTGTCATCTGGAATATGGGAAGTCCTTCTACAGGATCTTCTCTGCTGTTCAGGGATTTAAGCCATTTGTGTGTGTATGTGTGCGCAATTGGAAATATTCTAGATTAAGTTTTATCACAATTAATAATGATCTTTGAAGATCAGCCTCTGAACCTGAAAGAAAACAGGAACTAGATTTGGGGTTGGAACTGATTATCTTTAAGGTCCCTTCCAACCCAAACCATTCTATGATTCTATAATTCTATGATTCTATGATCCAAAGAAAATGTGTCCAGCCTTGAAAGGGTTACAACCACTTTTCAAATCCAAATGAGGGGGGAGTTCCGGGAGGGCTGTCACTAAAGTGACAGGGCTCAACAAGGAGAATTTGCAAATAAATTCCACATATCTCTTCCTTTTTAGTTTTTCATCTGGAAAGATCAGTCAAACATGACTGATTACTGGGGGGGGGGGCAGGAATTAAAAGAGAAAGATCTGTACCCAAGTCATGAATATCATGTTTTGCTGGTGAATTACTGTAGATATAAAATTATAACTGTGTATGTAAAAATAAGTCTTAAACACATAGGAACTTAAAGATTACATATTCTACTGACCAAGTTTAAGGAAAGATATAAAATAGTCATATTTTATATCAGTTGATAATTGCCAACATAAATAGCAGTAATTGACCATAAAAGATACTCATAGTTGCAAGTGCCCTTGTTAACTCCAAAGATTAAACCACTAGTTGCAAGCATAAAAGATTGTTCTTGATGGTTTCTCCTCTCCTTTCCCATGTCCTGCTTCCCTCTTTGTCTTCTCTCTCCTCCTTCCCTCCCCATGATCTAAGGTGGCACGTACAAAACTGTAGTGACGCACGGGAAAGTGTACAGTCAGCCTTGGGAGTATTTTTTGATAGTGATGCTAGTAATTCTCCAACCTCAGTGGTGCCTGACCAGTTGATTGCTTTTGCACTGGTGATGGTATAGGACTGCAAGAGCTGTACGTGGGGTCAGCTTCACCGTCTCTGGGTAAAGCTGCACCCACTGAGACCCTTTTTCTGATCTGTCACTGTTTCCAAGTGGCAGGCCCACACTTTTCTTTGCAGGGAAAGCTGTGATTTGGACAGTTTCTAGTGAAGCCACCAAGAGCCATGGTGCTATGGAGGTGCAACTGAGCAATGCTTGCACCAAACAGTAAATGCCTCCTCCGTAAATAGCCTCAATTTGCACGTAAGTGCACTGCATTTCAGGAACTAGGTTTCAAACAGTGAGTTGTTTTACACAGTGCTTCCACCAGCTTTCTTTAGAGGGGCCTGGACATCCAGTGCCCCCAGAGACCATGGTAGTGCCTGCTCGCAGCAGGGTCCAGCTCACAGTCTGGGTCAGCTGTACTTGCTGAAAACAGCCTTTTCCTCTACACACCCCACCTCTCCCTTCCTGTAGGATGGACATTTTAACTCATCACCCTCTTTTGATGTAGAAGTCTTGGCTTCTGCAACCACCTATGTAACCACATCACTGGTTGCAATGTTTTTCATGTAGACTTTCTGCTTGACCCCATCCCCCTTAACTCCCTTCCGATCAAAATCCATGGCGGATAACCTGTCATAAGCAGGCACACAGAAGAACTCACAATGTTCATTAATAAACCTCAAAATATAGAGATATTCATAGGTGCTATCAAATCAAGGAGTATTGCTAATAGTGAAGGATACAGTGTCGGCATTCTTATGAAGATGCAAATAGTAAATACAAAGGGGTGGAAGATAAATGCCTGTAACGTGGGAGTAAGATTAAACAAACACTTTGTCCCCACTTAAAACTATACCAATAAGCAAAGGCATAAATCATGTTGCACTTCCATTAAAAATTATGTCAGTTGTTAGAGTCAATCAGGAGGAGATTTCCAAGTGATTTGCCCATGAGTATAATTTTGGTTACCTTTGAAATGGTTATTAGACTGCCAATGCTATTAAAGAGAGATGTTAGGGAGGAAAAAAAGCAAGAGCAGAAACAAGCTTTTCTAAACTGTCATCTGCGATTTACCCTACCTCCTCCAAACCTGAAAGACTCCCTTGCCATTGTTCTACCAATCCAGCAATCTTCTTGCGTTTCATACCAGAGTCCTTTATATTCATCAGGAGGTTGATGGATGGGCAATAAGAATGGATAGCTGGGAGTGGAAAACTCAAAATTAAAATCCCCAGAGTGGCAAGATGCCCAAGAGATTTATTTTTCCTTCTGTCATCCCCTCAACTGATTTTCTTTTTGTGCCTGATTATTGATTTCTGGAGTAGTTAATGGTGTAATTTACTCTGCAAATTGCAATTATTTCTGATCGTTCATTTCTCTTCCTATATGTTTCATTAATTAAAGCAGGAGGCTCTTTGATCCCAAACAATCTTCTTTACAAATGGCATGCAGTGGAATCTGGCGTGATCCTGCAAGATGCCGAGTCTTTGATTGTTTTGGTGGGCAACTGCACTCAGGATTTAGTGAAATTTAGCCTTGCTTTGTTAAAAAAAAAAAAGCATGTTGCAATTTTGACCTGTAGGCCTGCACCATCACAGATGAGGAATAGCCCCACTGAAGTAAGTTGCAAGTTGAGAAGTTAAGAAATGCATGTGAGATCAGAATTTGCTTCACTATTTGCATGGCATTCAGAGAGCTGCAAAGCACAGGGAGATATAATGAGTGCTCTCGTCCCCAAAAGGGAGTGATTATGCCTGCACAATGAGGAAGGGACCAGGACGTTTCCTCGTGGCGTTGTAGAGATACAAGCCGCACAGAGGAACCATTGTGTATGTTTCCCAGCACAACGTATTGCTGATGCTATTATTAATAGGCTATCCTGTACTGGGTGTAATTTTGGGTTTGATATTTGGGAATTTAACTTAGGTTTGTGCATTTAGCAATAACAATAAAACCAGGAGGCAGATTGGAGAGAAAAATCAAAGTCGTTATCACCTTCTGAAATATTCTTGTGTTCTTATGCAATACATACATCATCAGCTAGACTGTTGGTATTCTTCCTGTACAGCAATAAAACTCTAGTTCTGCTAGTTTAACTCTAGTTACTGCAGAAATCCAAAAAGCATCAGCTGAGAAGAGAAACGTGACTGGCTAGGTAGTATGTCTACTGTCTGGGGACTGAGGTTTTCTACTCTCCAGGTAGACAAAATCTCAGCTGGAATTTTCCGTTCATGTAGTGAGACATTCTACATATGTTTATAATACGCAGAGACAAACACATGTCCATGCACATGTATGTACACAACTGTAAAATAGAAATATATGTGGTTTTCTGGAATCAGAACAGAACACTAAAACCTGCAGTTATCACAGTTCAGCTGTTTTGTATTTCATTGTTCAAATGTACTCCAAAAGATCAGGATAATATACACAATATTCCATGAAAATTTTCCCAGTCACTGGCGTGCACACGGAGTTACTTTACTGAGCTAATTGACAGAGTGCCAAATGCTATTTGCACTTAACACATGAGTGATTCCAGTGGCCTGAAAGGAGCCCTGGCTCCGGTGTTACTGTGCAGTGAAGCTCATTGAACTTCTATTAGAGTTTCATTGCTATATGTGAGAACAGAATTTAGCCTGGAATCCTCTTTTTAATTAACTTTGAATCACTAATGTCAGTCTTTAAATATCTAAAAGAGGCAAGAATCTTTTATCAAATTTAATGCCGGGGAGAGAGAATGAAATGGGAAGAATTTGCACCGAGTATCCTGATAAATGCCACCTCTCCTGCGATGCTGGGAGGAATCACAAAAGGATATCTGAGGAGAGGGCAGTTCTGGGTTCCTCAAGAAGGACAGGGAACTGCTCGAGAGGGTACAGCAAAGGGCTATGAAGATGATTAGGGGACAGGAACATCTCTCTTATGAAGAAAGGCTGAGGGACTTGGGTCTTTTCAGTCCGGAAAAAAGACGGCTGAGGGGAGATCTTATCAATGCTTATAAATCAAGGCCAGGCTGGATGGGGTGTTTAGCAGCCTGGTCTAGTGGGAGGTGTCCCTGGCCAGGGCAGGGGGTTGGAACTAGATGATCTTCAAGGTCCCTTCCAACCCAAACCATTCTATGATTCTACGAAATACTTAAAGGGTGGGTGTCAGGAGGATGGGGCCAGGCTCTTTTCAGTGGTGCCCAGTGACAGGACAAGAGGTAATGGGCACAAACTCGAACATAGAAAGTTCCATCTCAACATGAGGAGGAACATCTTTATTTTGAGGGTGGCAGAGCCCTGGAACAGGCTGCCCAGAGAGGTGGTGGAGTCTCCATCTCTGGAGACATTCAAAACCTGCCTGGACGCGTTCCTGTGCATCCTGCTCCAGGTGAACCTGCTCTGGCAGGAGGGTTGGACCGGATGATCTCCAGAGGCCCCTTCCAACCCCTACCATTCTGTGATTCTGTGACTCTGAGCAGAGTAAGACCCTCTGATTGGGAGACCATTGTGCATCTGGATTGCAAAGGGACTGTCATTTCCAAAGAGCCGCCTTTCTAGTCAAGATGTTGCAGTGACAATGTGTTGAGATGACCATAGTCAGGTGTTATTTGGAGAGTTCATTTTGAACCAGGTGCAACGCAATGCAGAGAGTCTGTCTGCAGGAGGCATCTTTGTACTTCAACGCATGGAGCAGCTGCTGCAGCGAAGGTGAACGGCGTCAACTTCAAGGTAGTTTTGACCCTATTCTTCCTCCAGACAACTTGTCTGGTAACTACTCCTCCAACATTTGTCTCCCACCAGGTAGGGAGATTAACGGCTTTAAACACAAACTTATTTGCTGCCAAATTTGCCACTCAGGTTGCTTTATTCAGGAAGTATGGCAAGCAGAAAGCAGTAGGTTGTTGTGCTGCCAAGCATGGACACCACGGGATCCAGCCATCAGACAACCCAAGCCTAAAGACTTCGAGTCAGAGCTCCCTCTTTATGTATTTAATCATCTCCTTTGGGATTATATCACAGATTTCTTTTTTACACTGGGCAGGCATCTATTTGGCATTTAATATATATCTTTTAATAGGTTTCCGTTCTTAATTATGTCATTATCACACCTCCTCAGTCAATCTATTCCACGTTTCTTCATTTTAAAGAGCTAATAAGTAGCTAGCCTGAAGCCAGTGAGTAGGTATCTCAGTGACAGCATCACATCTGGGCGTCCCTTCGTCTTACTACGCTCAGTGGACAGGTAAAAATCCATTTTTTAAAATTTTATTTTTTCTGATTCTAATTCTAATTAAAATAAACTGACTCACAGCTATGACTTCAGTATGTCATGATGTCACAGTGTCCTTCACCTGCCCAACTTCCCTCATCTGCACAGCTTCAGATGAGTGGCACAGAGGACAAACTGAGCTGCCCTTGCTGTTCCCTTTGTAGGGTTCTTTTTCATTTGTACAGGGGAGAGGTCTCAGTGTGAAGGATGCTGCTGCCAGAGGACTGCGAGGGGATGGCAAATGGGAAACCATCCCCAGCACTCCAGCCACTTGGAGGATTCGCTTGCCTCCGCTCTGGACGATCACGCCTGCTGTGTTCCCGTTTATACAGGTGTTGGTGCCAGGTTTCCAGAGTCTCCTTGCAAGAACACTTTGAACATCCATGACCCCGACGCTATCCTGGAGTCAGCTCTGCATTCACTACATGTTTATTCTCCCTGCACTGGTTTCTCTTCAGTTACATAAAGACGTAAATGAACTAATTTCCACAAACTTCAGGTCAGACAGGCTGTAGAATGGTGAAAAATACAGACAAAGGCTGATTTTTGTCACCCTGCGGACAAGTCTGCCGGTTGTCCCCACCGCCTCTCCCACCAGATGCCTGCTCGGGGCAGAGGGTGCAGCACTTGCAGGCGCAGCCGCAGCGCCAGCACAGAACAACGGGGAAAGAAGAAAAAGTGTCTGTCATGCAGAGGACGCTTGCCAGCAGGTGATGGCAATTTTCAGGTAAGCTAAATGCTGTGGTTGAGGCACTTGATTCTGCAAAACAGGCATGTGTTTGCCTAGCTCCACATGAGAACTGTGGGAAGCGGAATAGAGAGCAAAAGTCTGTGGCTGATCTTGCTGAATGGGACAGATGGCAACCCTTGCCAAAAATAGCTTTGCTAGAAGTAGAACACATGGTAAATTGCATTAATTTTAATAATTGCTTTTTATGCTTTGATAAAAACTGGCAAAGACCTAAAGGATCCTCTACCCAAGATAATTAGCATAGCTCTCCTTGACTGCTCCCCTTTAAAGAGAATGCTGTTTTGAGGCTCTTAAGGCTCACAAAATTGAGAAGGATGAGGCTGCCCACTTGTGCCAGGAAAGCGGAGTGTTTGCCTGTACGTGGGACCCACGGGGAAAACAGGACTCATGCGAAGCTGCTGAGACATCAAGTAAGCTTGAGGCCATGAGAGCCGAGTTTGGTCTCTGAGGATCTGTGCTGGCTGCAGCCTGGCAGCATCCCACGTCTGTCTGGCCAAAGGATCTTGCAGAGTCACACTCTGAAGGCGAGCGGATCCAAAGTCTTAAAAAAAAATTCAGCAAGAGCCTTTTTCCGAAAGGAAAGGCATATTTTAAGAATTCTTTTAAATTTTTTTTTCCCCAGCAGATACAGAATTTCCTAGCTGGTGTAGGGGAAAGGGAACAGGCAGCTCCTTTGCCCACTGCAAAGGGGATTTTTGGCTACCACGATGCCAGGTACCACTGTTGCTTTGCCATGTGAAAAGGGACGACGGGAAGAGCATGCCCGGGCTCTGCTAAAGGGCACCGTGGCTGGTAAAACACACTGTGCATTCGCTACCGCTTCTTGCAACAACCTCAGGTCAGGAATTAGGGATGCTTGACTTGGAAGGAAATCTTCGTATCAAAGCGAATTCCCCCAGCCACGGTGCCGGGTGCAATGTCAGACAGCACCAGCACCTCGTTTACACCAGCAACCTCACTAACTAACTAAAGGGGTTTAGTCTTCTGCCCAACTGCAGCTAAACCAAACGGTAGTGCCCTGGCTGCTGGCGGAGCACCCAGGCAAGGGGCTGTGCCAGTGACACGAAATTGGTTTCTAATTGATGCAGTTAATTCAGGGCATCCGTTGTTCAACCGGTTCTAAAATGATGTTTAATTACCCGGGGGATCTGGGAGAGCCAGCGACACGTGCATTTCTTTCCAGTTCTCTGGAATACACAATGCAGTTCCTACTCGCGGTGCTACACTTTTTTTGTATGAATGAAATATATTCTCTTTTACAGCTAAAAAGTGTGCCTGTCAGTCCAGATCAGAGTCAGTCTGGGATGCAGTCACAAACCTGTCAGCGGCAGGTAGGCAACAGGCCAAGGTCTAGGAGTGGCATTTGTCCCTGTTAGGCTAAAGAAACTCGCTACAACTGCGGTTTTGTCCCCAAAAGAGTGCTGTGTGACTGCAGCTGAATGGGGCTGATTTTCTTCTTCCTGCCAGGACCAACCTCAGGCAAACAGGCAGGATTTGTGCCACATAACCGCAGCCGGGGCAGCTCCAAGCCTGTGATAGAAATGTAGAAATATACAAATATAAATGCGTATATTCATACACAACCAATGCCCCAAAAGGACAGCTGAGCTAAACATTGTTGTCTGGTTTGCGAGTGCGATTTGGATGCACCAAATGCTGATTGTTCAAAGTGCCCGGGGCCGGTAGACTGAAAAAAATCCTGCTAATTCAGGTCTCCTCCAGCCACAGGGATCACAGAAGGGAGCAAACCCTTCTCTGTGCGAGGGCCCTGCTCCCTCAAGCGTGGCGTGGTTTGGGTTTTCCCTCCCCAGGCCAGAAGTGCAGCAGGTCGGCAGGAGTTCGCTGGGGCCCGGGGGATGCTGTGGCCCAGGGAGGAGGCAGCTGCCAGCTGGCAGCTCCGCGCTGCGGTGCTCCGAGCGGGCTTGGCAGCGGGAGCCAGAGCCTCCGCACCCCAGAACGCCTCCCCCCCTTTCCCACACCTCCCCCGGCACCCCAAGGATCTGGTCCTTGTGTGCGTGTGTGGGTTATGCTACTGATGTTATTTGTATTCGGTAATTTTTTAAAGCCCAGTGATTTAGATTGACAAATGTATTCTGATTTCCTAATATGTTTTCTTCGCATCTTTGCTGTGTTTTTCCATAGGAATTATTCTGTTCAGCAGCTCAGGAAAAAACAATCAACAGCTAGAAGGTATATTCCACTTCAGATTTTTGCACAGAATTACAATGCCTCTTCTTCATCCCTGAAAAACGTATTTGCCTCTGTGTTTTCCGGGCAGGCACTGTCCTGTAGCGCCATGCTTAACTCGATATTCCCATACCCCTCGTGGGTTTTGTTCATGTGTTTTCATGAGGTGTTACGGGGTCAGTCTGCCACGCTGGCCTTACTTTTGCTCTCACTTTTTTCCTCCAGCTGCACTGCTGTTTAACAGCCTCTTCACAGAGCACCTCGAAGGCTCTTGATCTTTGTATTGCAGCAAGCGCACAGTGAAGCCTTCTTCAAACACAGCCCTCAGCCCAGAAACACCGCGAGAGGGGCAAAGAACCAGGGAGAAGTGGACATACTTGAGCAAACGCCGTAAAAAGGGATGAGATGTTCTGGCGCTGCTGGGTTGAAACATTTGACTGCATCACAGGCAGCAGATGAGGACAAATTTTTGACTTTTCTGCAAACCTGTGGGTTTTCACTGTGACTGAAGATGGATGTCTCAGTGTGTCAGGAGATGAGAAATCTTAGAAACACGAACAGAATACTAAAAACAGTACAAGGAAACGGAGCTGATTCAGTTTCTTACCTTACTTAGTAATCGAAGTTGCTTTTGATAGCTCGCTAGTGAAACAGGCTCTGTCGTTTTCCCCTCAGAAATTAGCAGCTTTATTTGAGTTACTGTGAAGATGCCAAAACCGTGCAGGCAGCGGGACGACGGCACGAACTGCACTTTGGGACTGGTTGGGGGTGCCCGAGCCCCAGCTCCAGCGCACATCAATCAGAGCCGCCAGCCTGCGCTCGTGGGTCCCATAAATGCAGAAACCCAGCTAGGCACTGGGGGGATTTCTGAAAAGTGCCCAAAAGAGTGCTATTACATCTATACTGGTTGAGTTGAATTGAACTGAGTCGAGTTGAGAAGGTTTATGGGATGTCAGACAAGTCATTCAGCAGTGGGTAATTAAAAGTATTAGAGATTGGTATAGAAAGAGTCCGTATGACGAGTGAGCTTTGCTATCTAGCAGCTATTTCCAGCATGACAAAGTTATTTGAGCGTGCCAGGCAGAAAATTCCTTTTTTATCCAACATTGGCAAGTTTTAGTCCTGTGTCCTGGTTTGAGGTAAAACAGAACCAACTTTCTGTTCAGTAATTTTTACTTCTTAGCTAGGCCTCTTCTAACTCTCTGAAATTAACAGCATATTGTGCCAAAACCAGTTTGTTCAGAGTGATAAGACAGTTTGTGCCAAGGAATGGTACGCAGAGAGGCTCTTGCTTATACTTATTGCTAAAACAACCAAGGTCAGCTAATTTCATTATTTGCCCCGTTGGAGGGCTGGAAGCCGAGGGGCATAGAGGGGTCCCACCTGCGGCGAGGAGCGGACAGGACAGGTGACCCAAAATTGACCAACAGGGTATTCCATCCCATCTGCCCCATGCTCAGTATAAAAGCTGAGGGATCAAAAGGTCAGCTCTCTCTTCCTTCAATGGCTGACATCCGAGGAGGACCCTGCCTGTTCATCTGCCTTTGATCCCGATCCGTGTGTTCCTGACTCCAACTCGGGAACCTGGTTCCCACTCGTCACTGAGTCCAGCCTGGGACTTCCCCAGTGCCTGCCGGTGACATCATCCTGGGAGCTTAACACGGTTTTGTATATACTGTATCTATTTAATTATTTTCCTTTTTATTTTATTACTAATATTTCATTAAAGTCGCTTAGTTTCTTCTAAACTCATAAATCTCTCTCTATCTCTCCCCCTCCTCCCCGTGCACGAGAGGCTGGGGGGAGCATCTGTCGCCGGCCATTGGCCGATTTGGCCAAAACCACGACATCCTGATATTATGGAGAGGCCGGATTATTTCTAGGGACAGTGCCTAGGTTTCTGTTTAGACCCAGGTTCCTGAACTCTACAGAGAGGCAGATTTGCCCTGCAAGCTCAGGGTGGGCATCAGCTTTCTGTTTAGGAGGGGAGGTCCTGAAACAGGGCGCTGCTCCACACTGAACCTGGGTCAAAGATCCACAGTCATCCAAGTCTTGTGGCCAGCTCCAAAGGGGAAGAGGGGGAAGAAGAGACATGAGACCTGCCTCGCAGAAGGCTCTCTGCTCACTGCCAGGGCTCGGCTGCAGAAGGCATCCCCCGCTTGTTACCAGTATTAAAAAGTTACTGGGACTTTCTTCTGGACCTGAGTGCTGACCCTCCAGCACTCAACAGCCATGAAAGCACAAAGATTCTCCATACATGATAAATCTTAATGCATAATGCGTTTTTCCATTTTTTCCCCCAAATTTTATAGACTGGTCAAGCAAAACTCCTGCTGCAGACAATTAAGGAAATCCAGATCCAAACCTTCTTTGCCTCAAATGCTCCAATCGTGCTGCTCTGACCTCTGCTCCTTGGTTCATGTGCTAACCTCTGTGCCAGATCCGCTCTGCAGAATTATTCATATTCTTTCTGAACTGCACCCAGCCAGCACAGCCCACCTCCTTTACTGGGTGCACTCAAACACTAACCCTGAAATGTAACGGTGGGTCATATCTGAATTTACTTACAACATGTTTGCATTTTCTATAGCCCACGTGCACGCGCAGAAGGGGACGTCACGTCACGGCTGCCTGAAAGGGGAATTGTGACCGATAGAAACAAGAATACAAGATGCGTACCAGAATACCAAATGTCAGATTAAAGTATTTCACACTACTCAGAAGCAGTTTGGCACACTTTGTTCAGAAGAAATGTTCACGAGACCTCCACCAGCTTTTCGGTGAACCTGTCTTATTTGAAATCATGAGGGGGACGCACTCTGTGAAATAAGGGCAGAGGATTCCCACTGTGGTGCCATTAGCCCTTTTCAGACACCCATGAAGGAGGCATGGCTTTCAGAAATGTGGGAATACTGCTTTTTGCCACAGACCTTGGGTATGGAGGAGACTGATTTCGAGGAGGCAGGGTACCCGCCGGTGCAGGTTGCATGGCCACCCCCCGCGCAAGGCACCATGGTCCCTGTCCTGGCCCTGAAGGTTTTTTCCTCTTCATAAATTCTTGTAACTCCCCCCCAGGGGCATCTGCCTTCTTCCTCACCGTTGAGAAGTTCGACCCTTCGCCCTCGGTTTCCTATGCCCCTTCTTTTTGGAGTGCTACCCTTGGCTCCCAAGGCTGACCAGCCCTTGCTCCAGGGCTCTCAGCAATGTGGTGACGTTGCACGGGTACAGCCTCGAAGGCAGCTGAGCCTCCTCTGCTGGCTGGTAATGCTGAAACAGAAAATACTGACTGAACGAGGGTTATTCCAAACACAACATGCACCTTTCCTTCCAAAGCGGGCTTGAATTTTTTGAGCATCGATGCTCCAGATGACCAATAAAACTTCCATCCTGCTGGCACGGCCACCACGCAACCTGGGAGGCAGGAGGGAGGAAGGCAGAAAGCCCTGTCAGAAAAAAAACCTAATTCATGAGGCAGAGCTTTGAGCTTCATTGGCAGTTTTGCACCCGAAACAGGTCTGAAGGCTGGTATCTGGGCAGTGGTCTTACATGGTGTCATCGGCTACTCTTCAGCCTAAATTCTGGGTAACCTTATTACCAGAGTGAGCTCCTGCATGGGCTGCCTCCGACTCTTTTAGTGTCACATCACGCTCAAGCAAATTGAGGTGCTGCAAGACCTTGGAGACAGGAGTTGTAATCCTCATGAAAGTGTTTCAGAACTTGGGCCAAAGCTTATTTGCCTTCCTGGTAGGAAATGTCTGCCGTGGCACCTGGAACCAGGAGAGCAGGCCTGAGTGAGTGACAAAGGACGTTAGTTTCCTTCTTCTAAAACGGAGAATAAAAGGAAGAAGACGTTAAGTAAAGACAAGGTGGAAAAAATGGCTGATTTGAGAAGCGTAATAGATGTGTGATCTCCTTAATAATCCCACAGAAACTGATTATCTCAGTTTACAACTAGTTTAAGGTAAAACTCAACAAAAAACCCGATGAGGCTGCAGTCATAACCATCACTTTAGAGGGGGATTATTCATATTATATTATAGGGAGCGGCGAATTACTAAAAGGGCTTCTTCACGTCTGCACCGCTGCAATTACTCCCAATTACTGTCACTCACTCTTGTAAGGGATTCCTTGCTGCTGCGCAGCCTCCCTCCGTGGGGACGGAGGGGTGTGCAGCCGCCACTGACAGGCGGTGGGAGCATCACCGCCACCTCGGCCACACCAGACGGGCAGCGCTTCCCAGTGCCGGCCTCCCAGATTGCTGCTGCTGACCTGGGGTGGCTGTTTTTTGGAGCAGGGCTTATTTGGGCCACCGGGCAGGCTTCGCCCGGACAGGGACGCGTGAAGAGGGCTCACCCCCGTCTCCCCTCACCGCTGTCACCCGCTGCATCCAGCCTCTCCTTCGCAGGACGCTCGCCCTCAGCCTAATCACGGCTCTGCCCCTTTGCAGGGTTGACCCACGCCGGGGACACGGTGGGGTGTGGGGAAGCAGCCCCCGAGCCACCCCTCAGCCACAGGAGAGTGGCCGGCCGCACCGAGGCATCCATTACCTGTGCTCCCACTTTATCCCAGCCAGAAACCAATTGTCCGCCCCAGGCAAACCTCCATGTTTGTGAGATGGTGCCGGCCCTGGCGTGGTCTGCTAATCGCCTCTCCTTGTCATTGCATTTTCCTCCCCTTCCCCTGTTGCTGGTGTGAGGAGCTCCTATTAGCCCAGCTAACAGGAGTTTTCAAGACCATCAAAAAAATTGTCTCAAGACTCGTCCAATTATTGACCCTGTTATCCCTCTCCCAGCGTGGGAAAGGGGGAAGGAGCAGGGGGAGCGCTGAGACCAGCTTTGTGATGGCAACAACTCACCTCCCCAAAGACTCAAGCGCACGGGGGCATGAAGCCTTTCGTATCTCACGATATGCCACAAATGGCTCCTGCTGCCAAGTCCTCCTGCCCACTGAGCCAAGCCCTGGCGATGGTGGCATCTCGGAAACTAGGTGTAATGCACCAGGAAAAGGCAAATAACTACTCTGGAAATGCAATTTTTTTTTGTGTTTTGTTTTCATCTGTATCTGCTGTATCATGACTGAAAACAGACAGGAAGGAAACAAAACTCACTCCTCTCTTCATTTTTCGATCTTTTTCTTTGAAAGCCCAGATCCTCATTCCATGGACACCCTTCTTGGGTTTTGGGAAGATCTGGGCATTGATGGGACAGAAGAAGCTTGGCTCATCCTTCCTTCCCAGATTCAGACTTTCAACAAGAACTTTTTATTAATGACAGTAAACTATAAAACCCCAAGCACTTGTCATTATTGGGGGATTTTTTTTTCACTTCCTGTCATGGTTTCAGTTGGAGTAGAGTCAACTTTCTTACTGGCA
>VYZM01020822.1:0-20501 GCA_013398915.1 Dromas ardeola
GAGGCTATCTTCAGCTGTCTGAACATAGTCCGGCCTCCTCCGCACCGTAGCCCAACAGTCTTTGCTCAATTATTACCAATTAAAATAAGGTGAATCCTCTTTCTGCTTCCAATTTGGGAAATAAATTGAGCTCATGAACTGCAGAACAAGCACCTTGTTTTCTCCTTGCAAGGTGGTTTATTCAGATACTTAAAAATGAAACCTATTCCACACACAATCAAACTGCAAGCTGCATTTCACCCATGTCACTTTGTCGATTCTTCCATTCTAATTCAGCCAAATGGACTTAGAGATTTATACAGTATATGGACACACAGACGTAAACAAACGTAACGCTGATAAGGTGTGCTCTCTGACTTGCATTGTCTGTCAGGCAATTGAGTGAGATAAGAACCTGTTCTGTTGTTACATGGGCATGGAAATGTTGTATAGCCCTTACTGCAGAACTAGATCCCACTATGTGAGGAGCAAGAACCTACCCTTATACAAATTGTTTGTAGCCATGATCTGCCAGTCTGGGAAGATACACTGTCAGAGGAAAAATGTTTCCAGCATAGGACAGTTTTAAAGAAAACAGACTTAAATATGAATATAATTTTGCTTATAACTTTGCCTCACATCAGGTCCAACTCTCCCTAATCTATGAATCCATATACTTTGCAGCCTGGTACAAAGCCAAAGGATTTTACTATTAAACATGGTACCACAGCTGCTGGAACTTGGCAGAAGGGTTTGCCAAGAAACTTTGGCCATCAGCAGTACAACAGTCTGTGTTGCAACCAGTCAGAGGGATGCAAGCCCACAGGGATATGGAATTTGCAACTACAGCTGCAAAACGATATGTGGTGAAGGTGTTCGGCATTATAGAAAATCATCACAATCTACAGCCCGTCTCATTAGCTGTCTCCAGATCTGTTAGAGAACCTGAATGTCACGAACACAAACAATTTGCATAAGAAATGTCCAAGCTATGAATTGGAAACAAGATTAAAAGAAGAAACAGCTGTGTGTAATTGTCCATCCCCTGTGGAGTTTAATATCACACATTACATGAAAAATCAGATTTGGAAATGAGGTTAACAGAAGAATTAACCAGAAGAGGGACTGAGCAATACCTCCTACATAGTGCCTTCTTCACATCCATGTCTTTATTGCCTTGCAGAGGCTACTCTGTCTTGAAAAATCATCCCTGAGAGGGCTGCAGGATTTGTTACCTTGCTACGTTTAACACATTTACCAACGACAACAAATTGATTTTTATTTATCTGGCAAAGCAAACCTTGGTCTTTCCCCCCAATATTTAATCCTCTTCAGCAATGTAAATAATGAGAAAGACACTTGCAGATCTGATTAACCTGCAAGTTCCTTTTTAAGCAATGAACAATCGATACCAGTAGCAACTCCATTAAACAACCCTTATCAGTGCTTGAGTCTGTGGATGCAAGAACACAAGTATATGATTATTTTTATTATAATGATCCAAAAATAGTCTCGTTCTAAAAAATGAACAAACAAACAAAAAAAACCCCAAAAGAATAAAAATCCAGATTCTATAGACTTTAGGAATTTTTTCTTAGTCCAGCCATGCATTAGGTGAGAAGTTTTTCCCGTCTGACAACCCAAGGAACAAGTTTTACTGTTACCATTGCACTCCCAATGTAAATCGTCTTTTTAGAAGTACATCTGTAGAACATGGTGTTCTTATGAAGTGCTGAAATGTCAGCTTCCATCAGATGAAAGTCTTCTAATTATCTGCAGAACAGGGGGTGAAAGCATGCCATGCTGACCTATCAATGTTTTAAACCCAATCTGAAAAGCAGTATTTCTAGATGATAGATTAGCTCAGTTTCCAACCTAGTGATTCCTTGATGGGAACTACTGGTGAGGAGATACGGATCACTGTCAGCCCTTGAAACTGTTGTGAATTCTTAGTTATCAAAATTTTAATTTTAAATATTATAGTAGCAGCACGTACATGGAACATTTGTGGATTTGTGGACATAGCATAGCTTGCAAGCTGCAGTCTGACAATCATTCTGAACATTCTTTTAAACATCGGTTTCTCTAATGAATTTGGAAAACAAAGTACGTAAGTTGTGCTGATACTTACTTTCAGATCAGTAGATGGCCACAAAGCCTGCAATTCTGGGCTATTCTGAAGTATTTTATCCTCTTCCGTTCTCATCTGAAATTAGATATCCAAGAGTTGAAGATTATGATCCTATAACAACTCCAGTGTCTTCCTATGGAAGTATTGTTCAGATGACATCTCTTAGAAGCTTTGGGAAAGACAGTTACCTTCTTGTGGTACAGACCGGTGATGGCTTGGGCATACTGTCTATATGGCTTTTGATCTGCTTGTGTTTAATAAATACGATGTGTCAGCTATGTAGCACAAATTCACAGTATAATTGGTTGGACATATTTGGATAGACACTCGCTGTATTTACTTGTTTGAGATTTCCAGACTCACGGCAGCCTGGGCTGTTGGATAGATGGATTAATGCTTTGTATGAAAAGGTTGTGTAAATTTGTGTCATGTGTTGTGGCAGATGATACAGGCAGATGAGCTCCTGAAGAAAGTTACCATTAAACAGAGCAACAAGGCAAAAGTTGTTGGAATATCTCCTAGCTTGCAAGGACAGCAGCTGTCTTGTGTCCCTGATGACTCAATACAAGGGTGAGAGGTTCCATGCTATTCATAACACAAGGGTGAGATCCTTTGTTCTCTTAAAGCTACTGTATAACCTGTCTTAGAAAACAAAAGTGTGAATTGGTCATATAGTGTAGCTAGATGACAGGTACTCAAAACTGATGAAACAAAATGCTTCCCTGCTCATCCCTGTGAAGAATATTTAACTTATGTTGTTTGCAGGAGCGTAGTAGCATTCCAGTAGGTATGATTGAGACTGACAGACTAGGGTTATTTTTAGGAAGTATTAGACCTTATATTAAAGCCCAAATATCCACATTTCTTTAGGATATAATCAGGAGACCATGCTATGCTTTGCATGTACAGAAAAGTTCAATTCTGTAGAATAAATATAAACTTACTCCAATGGCATGTAAACAAATAAGACGCCAAATATGCTGTTGGTCTGATTATTCTATACCATATATACACATCTTTGTTCAGTTATCTGTCCACTTCCCATATATCTGAGTACAAGCCTGAAAGCCTTCTAACTGTAGAACTGTTTAGGTCTAGTCTGGGAAGTGAATTGCAAAGGTGAAGACAGCAGGTAGGTAAACATCCTCTCTCAGCCCTCTCTCTTTCAGCTTCATTGTATTGATTCCTATCCCTTATGTATCTTCATGCTTTAGTCTTCATGAATCAGTCATTGACTATTTGCAGTTGAGAGAACTGTCTTTGATTGCTGTGCAAAGAACACTGAGCCTTATCCAGCTTTTCTGAAGAAATGTTCAAAAAATTACATAAAAAAATCTGCTTTTTGGCTCAAAGAACAATCCATTGGTCTTTAGCAGTGTAACACCTTCGAAGGAGATCTGGAAGACAGAGAGAACATACTAGGAGTTAAGTAGCAAGATGTAGTAATGATATTAATCCACAGATGGTCAAACTTGGATTTATAGAATTTGACTTTTTAGCCAGTCCCTCAAAAAGATAAAAAAGGGGTTACTTTTTTTTTGGAATAATTTTAACTTCATCACTTCTGAGAACAACATAAGCGCTTGGCTCATCTGTAGCTGAGTAAGTTTAAAGCATTGTGTAGTAAGGGGACGCTTTCATAATCTTGTTGTACCAAAAGAAGAAAAACATCCTCAGCTTCATATAAACCATGTAAACCATGTAAATTTAGGTGATTATACAAACTAGTTATCTAGGCCTCTCAACATTCAGTGGCTCTGTCTTTGATAGAGAGTTGCTATTGCTTGCAACAATCTTCATCCCTGACCCCAGACAGAAAGCCCCGAAGCAATATATATTGATTTAAATGAAATCCTTTCAACAATTTGAATCAGAACTGTTCTGCTTCTCTGGTAATGAACACGACGAGATTTCAGAAAAGGAGTTTCAGCTGCTGCTTGGCTGAATATTCAGGGAAAAAACAAAAATGACTTTACACGAGGGACAAACTCGTCTTCAGGTTAACCCCTGTAAACTGAAGTTAAATTGAAAGTTTAAGATTAGCCCTGCATAGCTTGAGGCTTTTGACCATTGGCAAGTGCTCAGAGAAAGCAAACTGAAAAATTAAGAAAACTTCCCCCCACTGTGATCCTCTGAATTGTCTGTGCAGACATAGATTATGTCCATCTTGTTGAAAATGTTAAAAAGCTTTAGACTTACATTCAGGGAAGGCACAGGCAGAGAGGCCTGTCTTTTACATTGTTGACCATTACCTGCTAGCAGTGATTGTTCTCCCAGAAGAAAGAAGCATATTTACTGTTGTTCATTGCAGCATACAACATTTTGTGTTTCTATAAAGAGGAGGGGAAGCAGAATTCTGTTTTAAACTTGAAAGAAGACATTATATATAACGAAGAATGCACAATGTGTCTGCAAAAGTGAAACCTTGATGTGGCTCTGTCCCTGAGGTTTCATTTGCTCCTGTTCAAAGATCTACCTGTTGTTGACACAAGGGTGGCACCGTGGCCGTTTTCAGCCTAAACTTCTAAAGTCTGCAGCTCTGATTGAGCAATGGTATTGAGGCACCTTAGGGCCTTGGGAACTCCAGTATTTCCAGACTCCATGGCATGAAGCTGTGAAAGGCTTAGTCAAATCCAAAATTATCAAGTTTTAGTCTTGCATGGAGTTGGGAATCTAGATACCTTGCCATGAATTCAATATAATCCACTTAGGTGGATTCACATTCAGTTCAGCTCACCTAGAAAGTACATTTTCATGTTTCCAGCATCCTACTTTTGCTCCACTTCAATGTGTGGTTAGTTTGGAGATAAAGCAAAACAACGAGAAGAAAGTCAACTACTTTTTTCATCGTTGGACCCGTTTGGAAATGAGAAACAAATCTGTATTAATTTCTAGACAAATAAAAATATTATTTGCCCCCTGAAAAATTCTTTAGCTCACATGCATATAAAGAATACTCACCTACATGTAACTGTTTTTTCAGCTTCCACCAAACTTTTTCTCTCTCCTCCCTTTTAATCAGAAAGGTGCTTTGAAACACTCGCACAAGTTCTATCAGGCTTGATATAATAATTGTGTCCGTCTGCAGCACCAACTGGGACCTCCCCTGGCTTCAGGGAAGTTGCTAGGCTACTATCTTAAAGAGACAACTCACTTGATTAATTGCAAATACAGATTGCTTTATGAAAAAGTTAATACATTTATAACAACAAAGTCTGAGTGAAATAGCAGGCTGATTATCAGAACTTGCAGTATTCCCTGAATACAGGATTAAGGAACAAAAGTACAGCTTTTAAAATCAGATGCGGTCTGCACTGACTCCAGTCCTGCTTTCAGTGGTGAGGTATTACCATGCTATTGATAAATCGCTATTTAATGAAAATCATAAAACATTTGTTTTTAGAGTGTGATATTCAAAATAAATATTACCTTACTCACTTTGTATTGATGTAACTGGCAAAGAGCTGCTGTAATATTCTAGGGTTCCTCTAACCCAAATCTGCCTTGGAGGAGAGTATGTGTCTGGCGTGTGTTTGCACTGGATGTCAGACTGCTGATACTTTGCTTTTTCATTAAATATCTTATTAGTTGAAACTCTTCAAAGGGCTAAGCAGCTTTCATTCCTCAGATCATGCAGTGATTTTATGAATAAATGTAGTATGGTAATACATAATGATAATTACAAATATGTATTACAAAAAAGAGAAAAGCTGTAAGCACCTGGTTTCTTATGAGTAGACTTTTCATGAAATTATTTTAATTTCCATGAAATTTGTTGAAAAAAAAACTGGAGAAAAAAGTCTTTGAAATTTTCTTTGCCATTTTTAAAGCTCTTTTTTTTTTTTCTTTTGGGAAAAAAAAAAACCCAACAAAAACCCAAACCCTCTTGATGTTTCAGTTTTGCTTAGAAATCTGAGAACATTAGAAAAATACTTTCTGGATTTTTTAAAAGCTACTTAAGGCAAATCAAACATTTTCAAGCAGTTTTACATGTAAATCTTTACATAAGTAGCAGGCATCTTCTCAACTTGCTTCTGATTGTTCTGAAAGCTTCATTAATAACTTATATTTCCCTTTAAAACCTCAAATAAAGTGTCTCTGTGTGATTTGGAAGCAGCCTTTTGTGGTCACAGCAATGGGACCTGGTAGACCCCAGTTTAGCCAGGAGATGTTAAAAAATGAGCAACCTGCAATGAACTGAAAGAGCAGGTGAGGGAGTAAAAGCACAGCACAAAGCTTCAGTGGGCAAGCTACAGAATAGAAAACATTGAAAAAACTCTGGAAGGAATGTGACTTTTAAAAATCAAGCCCACAGAGCCTGAAATCACTGGGAAGATACAGAGATTGAAAAAAGAAGAGTATGATTAATCAGTAATGTAAGGCTGATGAGGATTTCTGTAAGTTGTGTATGCTTATACGTGTTGGCAGTAGACGATAGGGCACCCATAAAATCCAGCTTATTAATATTCTGTGTGTGAAAGCCAAGGAAAGAAGACGTAGATCCTCTTCTGGGGCTGAAAGGCAGTGGGAAAAATGCAATGCCCTTTGCTGCTGGCTCTCATTAGATCAAGTTTGTGAGGGACACACATCATCTTTATTTGTAATTTATTCCTTAAATGAATAACCCTAACCTACATCTTTGTGTCCACACCTGTTTCACTTTCAAACGTAAAATTAGGGGAAGTTTGTTCATATTCTATAAAAGCTGGGGAATGTAGTATAGTTTGGGGGCTATCTCACTTAGCCTTATACTGAAAATTTCCTTAGAGTGAAATACATTGTCACTGTCCTAAGAAAGAGGTGAAGAAAGCACTCTGTGCAGAAGGGTGTTATGATACAATATGACAGGGAAAAAGAATGCCAAAAGGGGAGCAGAACGACGCTACTCCTATTTCACACCCCATGGAGGTAAGGAGCTTCTTAGTACTCTTCTTCTCAGCCTTATGACCGTGAAGACATTTGGGCTGGGCCTGTTTTAGTGGAACTAAAATTGCACAGAGGTGTGACTGCAGCCTGTGGATGCTAGTGATGAATAGCAAAGGAAAGCTTTGTTGAAGGATTAAGATCAGGTATAGGTATTAACAAGAATATACATGGCAATGTCCTCAAACAGGTTTTAAATGACAGACTAAGCATTTTGTATAACAACCAAGAATATATTCTATGTGAATTTTGTTCAAAAATATACTTTATTTAAAAAGTTAGGATTCATTGATATGGAAAACAAATTTGGACTGGTTATGAGTATTACTTTGGGTAGGTGAAGGGAGAAATTAGTTTCATTTTTTCAGATATATTGTCTTTTCATGCTATACTGGATTAATATTTTTTTAAATGGGACAGAAAATCCGTCTTCTGCTATTCATGTAATAAAAGACTTGTCAAACTTACAGAGCCATGAACACTTGGTTTCTGCATATACAAACCAGGTGTTTGTATGTAGCTAGCTTAGGATAAACCTGTTGCATGGAGCTATTAGATGCAACTGTAGCACTTCTACTTAGAGGCTGAATAATCAGTGGTGCAAAATCTTTCTTCACGGTGCTAAACATAATGCTATACAGTTAAAATTGCCTTTCTGTTGGCACTCTTTTTTTTTTTTTTCACTTTTCATATATTATTTTTCCTGTAAATTTTAAGAATATCACAATTCTTATTTTAAGTTATATATTTTTTTTTATTATTTTCAAAAGAATTTATGGTTTTCTAATGGCTCCCTCATTCTGGCTTAGAGGTGATTCAGGGCTGGAAACCATTTACTGGACTACATTTCAGCCCTTTTTATGCTCTTAAGATGTGAACTGGTTATTCTTTCAACTAATTTCAGTCATTTTCAAACAGTCCTAAGAATTTAGGAAGAATCATGGAAGAAAAAACACTTTTTAACCCTTCTTCCAGTCTTTCAGCCATTCTGGTTGGAATTCTTGGGTCAGTGACCAACAGTCAGCTTTGAGTATTACAAGTGGTAATGAAAATGTGGATGACTTCCATAAAAGTCTGAAAAATCAATTCCTGCATTCACAAAATAGTATTATATCTGGTATTTCTGAAGCTGGATTTTCAAGTTAATGGTTTTTAATATATTCGGCTACAATTGTAGGTAGCCTGAAAGAAGTAGGTTTTGGATTCCTACTGAAAATAGTATAACTTTATGATGTATTTTAAAATGACAACATTAATTTCTTGTGCTTGAATACTATGGGAGAACAAGAATAAGTTAACAAAGCTCTAAAATCTTGATTTTGAGCAGTAGGATTTTTTTACATTTACATTTTTACATTTTTACATTACTACAAGCAGTAGCAATCTTTCTATGGGCATTCTCCAAAAGCATGTTAGAGAAGCATGGATCAGAAATGGTAGAGCTACTGCTGCCTCAGCACAAGGGGGTGGAGTAGTGACTTTTTAAGTTTTATATATTAATTTTTGTATTTCAGTACATGATGTTAAGAGGATGTAACTTGGGCCAATATCATCTAACTTTGAAGTTCCATCTAACTTCCAAGCTTTGAGTGGAAGAGCTGGGCCAGATGACCTTATAAGGTTCATTCCAACTGAATGATTCTATGGGGTTTTGTGGATTTATGATTATGGATCCAGATATGTAATGCAACATGAATTTTCCTCCTGTTTGCCTTCCACTGTTTTGGTATCTTATTTACCATCATTTTCATATGAGAGCTAGTCAGATGGTTTCTATGCGTACAGATACATAAACACACTCATGCACACAGATAAATACTACACTCACGTACACGTATATTACAAAGTGGCTTTATATCTAGATTCAGATGTGGAACAAAGAAATCTATTTCTGTGGAAATTTTCAGGTGTGTCAAAAGGTTTGGGGATTTCATATTCTGAAAACTGAAAAATAATTCTGTTGGGGGAAGTCACATTTTATAATGCAAACAAATATAAAAATTCTCAAGAAATCCCCAGATATTAATCTTGCAGTGTTTGGGTGACAGTGAGGTAGATGAAAGGATGAAATAGCAGTTTCCTAATCATCTCCAGTCTGTAGAGAGACAAAGACAAAGAATGTTTCTGTCATACTGTGTCACAGCACAGTCACCGCTCACTTTGTCCTTTTTCCATCTTTGTTTACTGAGGAGCAACCAGTATAGCAACATTAAACAAGCCCTAAGAAAAACATCAAGTCTACCTTTATTTAAAGAAAAAAATAAAGGACTCGCCAAAAATCCATGATGTGTTAAGAAATGCAGGCCACCAATCCATGTCCAGCCAAGCAGCACTGGCAGTTTCTAGCTTTCAAATTTACATCTATAAGAATTGTTAAAGTCTAAAGGACTTTATCGTCAGTTGGAATAAATCAATGTAACCCCACCAAAGTAAAACTTTAATGGAAATAGAAGGGACTGGCCGTTCTACTGAATACTGAGATATATTGCCAATATCCTGCTTATTTTTCTGCATAGTGCTTGTCACACAGAAAAAAGCCACAGTAAAAATTGTAGCTTGTTGGATTACTCGCTTCTGTCTGAACCCCAAATGAATAACTGTTACAATCTTCCTGACCTGATGCCTATATTCTTTGTATACTCTGCCAGTATTTCATCCTTGTTCAAGTAGTCAGAATTTCCCACAAAAGCATTTCTAGTCACTGCGGAAAAGCCACTGTAAGTGAGAGATTTAAATAATATCTCCACCAAATAAACGTAAAAAAACCTTATTATTGTGTTGAATAGAATGAATGCATACTGTGCTGCTTCACTGCTGCTAGTAAACCATATCGAGTCAATTTACTCTGTCCATTCAGTAGTCTCAAGGTATCAAACCTGCAGCTTCAGTGCTGGTTTCACTGTTAGGCTGAAAAGGTAGAGCTGCTGCGGTAAGGGGAAAATGTTTTCCCTTTCTGAGCGGTTGCAGTGAATACTTCCTTCTGAATCTCTGAAGACAAGGGAGAAAACCTTAATCGTCATCAGATCAACAAAATGAAAATAATCTTTTGACATTCCTTTGCATTACTAGTATTTGTCTCTCATTAGATAATACCTAGAAATGAAAATGTTGGCCATTCCTTTTTGTTTTAATATTGCACAAGAAATTGGAAAATATGTATTTTATCTAGAAGACAAACAGCAAAACTGAGACATGCAAATGCAATAGTGGGTTGTTAGTGTCAGGGAGTGTAATGGTAGGATGAGGGGGAATGGTTCCAAACTGAAAGAGGGTTGATTTAGATTGGATATTAGGAAGAAATTTTTCACTATGAGGGTGGGGATGCACTGGAACAGGTTGCCCAGGGAGGTTGTGGATGCCCCATCCCTGGAAGTGTTCAAGACCAGGCTGGATGAGGCTTTGAGCAGCCTGGTCTGGTGGGAGGTGTCCCTGCCCATGGCAGGGGGGTTGGAACTAGATGATCTTTAAGGTCCCTTCCAACCCGAACCATTCTATGATTCTGTGACATTTTCAGTTGTAACTTTTTCATAGGCGTATGTTATCTGCAGTATAATTACTCTGTAACTAGAATATGACTAACTTGTTTATATCTGTAATGACATCACCATCTGATGCAACTTGAAGTTTAGAGTAACGTATGAATTATTCCAGCTACCCCACTGTCTTGTTACAGGATGGTTTTAAGAATCCTGTTACATAAACTATGTATTTGCTGAAATTCAGCTGGAATTGTTCTCCTTCATAATGAAAAACCTGCTACCAGTTGTTTAACAATATTTTGAACTACCTTTCTCTTACTCCATTCTAATTACAACTGTAGTAAAATTAATTTTATTATGAAGTATATATTTTTATGGTATTTTCAACTTTTGTGCAATTTTTTACTATCAAATCTAAGCAGAATATGGAAGAAGCCATTAGCTTCAACTGCACTGGAGAGGATGGAGTGTGATAAAGTCATTCAATGTGATTTGCCCTTAGAAAAAAAATCTTTCTTGTCCAACAATTCAGCATTAAGGAACAGGAGAAGAAACAGCAAAAAAAGTGTCTGCGGACTCCAGCTCATTAATTCAAGGATTATTTAAGTTATTAATGATCTTTTTGAAGTTTCAACCGTTAATGCATATTGGCTTTGTTTCATATTATGGCTTTATAATGTCACTTACATTGAATTGCCAATGAAGGTGAAAACTGCCAAGAAAAAAACCCACCAGCTTCTATTTACTGTAGGAAATAAGAGCAACAACAACAAAATATGTTAAAGCAGCCCCAAAACTGGTAGCAATCTTTCCTATTTTACCTCACGGCTTCCTTCAGCTTCTTGCCATATGCTAAAATTTCATTCTCTGATGCGCCTTTGAGCTGTCAGTCTGTCTCCCTAGCTTTTCTCTCATTTTCTCCTCAGTATAAATGGCTATTTGCTGGAAATTGTTTTATATCTTGCCTCACCATTTGACTGCAAGGCATCGTTACTTCTCTTGTCTTCTATTAGAGGGACAGTGGACACAGCAGGCAAGCTAGGCCAATTAAGTGGCCACTACCATTAACATTAACCTTTTTAAAAGTGCGAGCGTTATGTCTTAGAACATATTTGGTACTAAATCAGTACCTCAGGGCAAGAAAAGTGCCAGTGAATCACCATTTTTTCACTTTTTTGCCTCTGTATGAGGGTGAGGCCAGAGCCTGTTTTGAAGGGCACAGTCATTGGCTTGTTGGTCAGTCACCCCTCTATGTCAAATGCATAGAAGAAAGTTAAAAAAGCGCCTGATTTGACTTCCACCGGTGCAGCCTATTAACTGTAATATTTTTCTTGGGAAAAATCTGACGATGCTTTATATTGACATCAATCTGCCAAATGTTTGGAGCTTTGGGATAAATTTCCACAATTTTAAATATGTATCTGAATATCCAATCCCTTCCTCTATTAATTTATCTTCCCCGTAGTCCTGCTTTGGGAACAATATGTTCATTTTTCATTTTCTGCTCTTGTCATGTGCCATTTCATTTGGAGGAAAAAGCATGGCAGGGTTAGTATTTCTGTCTCTGTATTTCTCCAGATAGTGCCCTGGGACATATTGTTTAATTCCTATTATCCTTACCTGATAATCTGATTTCATGCAGAAGGAACAAGTTACCTCTCAGGTGAGTTCCCACTGGTACCATACTGTTTCCACAGTCGATGAGTTTCTGTTCATCCCTACATGTTTAGCAAGAAGTGTTGGAAGGAGAGAATCATGTGTAGTCTCATTTACTGCAACAGAGCGAACAGCAGTGGAATTAGTAGGATGGGTTTCCTCTGGGTTGTGTCTCTGATTGGGTTCCCTGGGTGCACTGTAGGATCAGGAGCTTCTGAAGCTAATCTCACATTATCCCCACTTACCATGCTTTGTTTTGCATGGTAGAGTCTTTGAACATGATGAAACAAAACCAAAATAGCTTCTAATAGGCATTCCATTCACAAACCAAATTAGAGATGGTTCAAAATCCTGCCACATCCCTATACACTATATGTATAGTGTGGCTATCTGGTCACCAGCACAAGTTCTTTGCTCCTGTTGAGCTATACTGCCTGCTATCACAGATGTAGTCTTTGATGCTTAATAAGATGTAGCTCTTCATTGAAGCTTTTTTTTTTTGACTGGGACTTCATGAAGAGTGTTTAATTTCTACCTGACTACCTGTTGTTTGTAAAACCAATCATTAAAACTTTAATTTGTGGATTTTTTTCACAAATTTGCTTGAAGTTGATCAATGGGTTCAGAAGGTATTAGGGAGTGACAGCTGAATAACCTGGCAATCTCATATGCAATAAGATGCTGCATTGATGTACTCTCTCTTCAGGAGACCAGATTGAACACCATGCATGTAATTGTAATAAAAATTGTACTTAGAACTGTGACAAGATCATCAAGGGACACCCTGAAGCTTGGAATGGGGAAATGACTGGGTATTTGCCCACTGAAGATAGTAAGACTCAAATTTAAATTAAAAGCTTATTCTACCTCAATAACTTATTTTACAAGGGACTTACATCTTTGTCTAATTAGACTGTGTTGAACATGACACTTTTTTTGAAGAGTAATGACTTCCTGGGGGGGGGAAAAGCTTTTTTTCACAAAAATATAGTTTTAGTGGATCACTTATCACATTGCCTTTCAAAAGCTAAAATCTCCTTCTATTTTATGCTGGTTTAGATAGTGAAACTCAAACCATCTCTTCTCCATCTTCAGCATTTCCTTTAAAGTTTTCAACAAAAATCTCATGAAAGACTGATGCAAATGATACAGTGATTTGTTTTGTTTTACTTTTTTTTTTTTCCTGGGGGATGAGGAAGAAAATAAACTTTGTTTCTCAAGGTTTATCTGTCCGGATCACCATTACGTAATTTCAACATCAGTAGCTTTAGTTCCACAGATTCCTCCTTGTATCTTTTCCAGCTCCAACTGCTCAACTCCCCCCAGACTTGAAAACAATGTTGGTGAGGGAAATAATTAATTGTTTTCTGCCCTCTGTTGTTCGCCCTGCAAACAGCACCTTTATTCACTGTTTTTCAGGTCTTCTATTACCAAACTTAGTAATGCTGCTTTAATGAAGCAAGGTTCTAGCCACATTTTTGAATGTAGCATTAAAAAGTTTTGAGATTCAGATCAGTTTTAACAGTCTTCTAAGCATCTAAATGACTTTGCTGGTTATGATATAAATAACCTTCAACTTTACATATCTCTTCTCTTTATTAAGCTGTTTTCTTAACTCTGAATCAAGTGTTCATACAGCAAAAGTCAAGCTGAAAATTAAAACACTACGAAAAGAGAAGAAGTGAAATAGAGGAAAATAATGTCCAATGAATTTGCAGACAAAATTATGGTGTTGTACTTCCTCTGAAACTCATGCTTTTTTGAGGGGATCCATAACAACTCTACCTTTGTTTGTTTCAAATGCATCATTGTACAGGTGAACACAGTGTTTGTGTGTGCCTTGTTCTCTGAACCTATTCCACAAATTAATGGCATAACAAGAGCTATGTATGGGGGGCTTCAACACACTCCAACCTCCTCTGGGCTCCAATCCAAAATTTTAGATCTCCTTATATCTGCTATTCCCACTTGGATGTCTCTGATATCTTAGGACATGTCAGACAGCACAATTCACTCGACAACTGAATTAAGACCTTGCTGCCTACCTTAGAGTGAGCTGACTTATTATTTAGAACTTAGTGATTGTATTTTCTAGGTCTCTTCCCTCTGTTATGAAGTTAAGACTACTGGATCAAAGGTAGCAACATACTTTTAAACGTCTAAATGTAGATATTTTCATTTGTAGCTATATCCCATTCAAAGTATTTTTTTCTATCAGTCATTAAACATGAACCACTGACCTCTGGAATATTAATTTCAGTGAATGCCTGGAGTTATTCTTCTGCCACTGAGTAAAGCTTAACCTACAATCACTTTGAACTCTTCTTCCTTCTTTCTGTCTTTTTACATGCAGAATATATGGTCCACTGTGTTTCAGCTAAGGTGCCTCCTTGCGCTCCGCACCAGGGAAAGGGGGTGAGAGAAAGGGAGAGAGAGGGTTCTTTCTGGATCTAAATAAGACCCAACAACAAAAGGCTTAACAAAACATCTGTTTTAATAAGAAAGAATAAGAAGAGGGACACACACAATGAGTGAATTTTGTGTTGTTTCAGATTCTGGGCACCCTGCGTTCATGCAAGCATTGGGTGGACCCCGTGTGGATTTTCCCATAGCCTGCTGTGTAGATCTCATCCATGAAGACATTTTCCCTTTTTTGGTCACTTGCACTAGTATATGATTTTCTTAAAAGAAGACATCTTATTTATCATTTCTAACATCAATCAGAAGGGATGGTCTCATGAGAACTTCCTGCTGCACCGCTCTATAAAGGCAAGGCCACAGGGTTGGCATAGTTGCGGGTGCTGAGTGGGAGCTGCCCATGGGCTCCTCTATTGTGAAGAGCTGGGCGAGGTTGTCCTGCTACCAAGAGGTTTGAGCAGCACAGCACAGCCTGATGCTGGAGGTGAAGCACAGCACAGTGCAGCACTGGTATTCACTTGCTCAGGTTAACTGTGATGTGGATCACTACCTCCTTGAGGTATGATGGTCTCCTGGCCAGAATCACTGCACTTTATTAGCAAAACCAGCTCTTACATGGATAAGGAAGGTATTCTGATCACAAAGCCCAGTGATAACAATACCCCGTGTTGGCTGAAGCCTTCTGTTAGGGAGAATGAAGAATAACATTGTGGAACAACTCCCAGAATACGGCCTTTTTAGCAGCTTTTTTCTGTGAAAGGCCTTCACAGAAGCTGATGTCTGTGTGGCTGTATTATTTATGTTTCAGTAATATACCCTATGTAAAGTCTGATGTGTACAAGATGATGTTTCACAGTTGCTAGTTAGCAATGTATGCAAACAAAAAGCCCCAGATCACTATTTATAAGCATTCCTGTTCTAGTAAGTAAACCAAAGGAAGAGATGTTCTTTATACCGCTTACTTCAAGTATTTAAACAATTTTGCATGAAAGATTTGCAACAGCCATAGGCACACAAACCATTTTCCTTTACCTTTTGGTAACAAATGTGCCTGCCACATGTTTTCCTGACACCATTGCACAGTTGTTTGCGCAGCAGTGATACCATGGAGAAGGAATTGGTCTTTTGAGTACTGCCCAGTTTCACAGCAGATTTAGTACTAGAAATGCCAGTGCCATGGCATTGTACTTATGTGAGCTTAACAAGGGAAAGAATGTATTTAGATTTGGCCAGGAAGGGGTGAAGAAAAGAAATAGTGTCAGAGATAAAAGTAGGAGTTGAGCATTCAATTGTGCTTGTTACAGGTACATTTTCTAAGATATAAATCAGGTCAAGGAAGCTTCAGTTGAAACATGTTTGTTGAATGAACAGATAACTGCAGAGAAAGGATGCAAAGTGGGAGAAATAAAGAGCAACCCACACTGCTATAAATGTGAACTACAAACCATGTAAATAGCATAACTCCCACTGAGAATGTGACAGGTCTTTCAGGTACTTACTTTTATTTCGAAGCCTTGCCCAGCCCAAGCTATCAGTGTTACAGCTTCTTGCCAGTTCTTAGCAGACTTTTTATGAAAATTCATACACGTATTTCAGAAGCTAATACATTGGCATTTCAGTATTATTCCTCTCTTAAACGTACCACTAGCTGTTTTGAATCCATTGTAATTTGTATCCCATGCACTAAACATTACAGCAGCGGGGTTTGAAATTAGTGCCATTAGGTGGCTCGCCTTGATATGCGTGTGATAAGAAGCAGCCTTTCATCAAGGGTAAAAAAAGTGTATTATTTAGTAAACTAAGTGCTTTTTTATTGTTGCTTTTTAAAGCTGTATCATGGCTGTTAAGCAGCTCAGACTGGTTGTCACCAACTATTTGCAAACTTAAAAACCACCCCTTTCTGTGTAATTTGCTCACTTCAGAAACTGTACTTTTATTTTTTTCAGTTTTTATTTTTATACCTGTTGGCTCCTGTCTCAACCTTTCTATCTAGTTGCTTTTGGGTACTGTAAATGACCAGGGAAAAAGTTTTCACATGACAAAGATAAAGTTTCTTGTCTTTTCTATGCGGTGCAGAGGTCATGATGGGAGATCAGAGACAGGAAGCAGCTTATCATTTTATTAACAGGTACAGGAACTCAGAGCTTTGTTATACTCTACCAGAAGCCATTAGAGACCTGTAATAAGCTAGGAGCACCAGCATGGGGCTTGATGTTTGGCTGGCAACAAGGTGTAGTTTGGTTCAGAAATGGACTGGAAGAAGGCCCTGGGACCTGTTTGGAATATACACATGTATGTTTTCATACATATATCTGAGTCCACATGGCATCCCTTTTGGCATTTGATTCAACACAGAGTAAAGAACATGAAAGTTTTGTTTTTCCTAACCACCCCCCCATCAAAGACAACAGAATATAAAAGGTCCCTCTCTCTTTTGTTCCTCATGCTGCCTAGCTATGTTGTGCCTTATAAAAGGTGCAGCAATGACCCGGCCTCCGGTTCCTAAAATGATAGAGGTAGCCTCAATTTAAAGTTGCCCTTCACTAAAAGATAAATATTTCCTTTTACATTTTCTTGAACTCACTCAGGAATGAGATTATTGCGAGTTATAAAAGAATACTATAAAAACCGAATATTTTTTCTCATAAATTCTATAGGATTTTATAGTAATTACTACTGAAACCTATGAAATTTCTATGGTATCCCATTATTTTCCTCTTTAATTCATTCCATTGGATTTTGTTGCTAATAACAAAATCCTCTGAAAATATTACCCCTTCACCCTTTTTTGGAAATTGTTATGCAAATCCAAATCCTGCAGCCTTTAGAGGAAATCTGTGACAAAAGTGAGACAGGCACAGCTACCTCCAGACAGGCAATTCTTTTGATTAAGGTTCTCTGCTTTAAAACAGAGTTTAATCAAGGATAGCGAAACCAGAGGAAAACCGCTTTCCAGGTGTGCCTTCTTGTGCAGATGGTGTGCTGCCAAAGAGAATCAAAAGAGACTTAATTACAAGAATGATCAGCAGAGTCAGACAGGATGAGAAATTGTGAGCTCTGATGGAAGCTGTTCATTACAAAACAATGGCACTGTTTGGCACGTGGGGAAGGATGAGGCCACTTCTGATGGATGACAAAGGCTTTTTGAAGTCTGCTGAGACCAAGTAATCCATGCTGTAATGTCTGAAGCATCCAAAGGAGATGACGATCACTTGTCCTTTCTCTGGACATATCTAAGCCTGCAGGGGAACCCATGCTACTCTCTTCCCTGGGCAAATGTGCAGGCAACATCTTTACCAGTCTGCGTCCTGACAGCCTTTGAGATGCTTCAAGGACTGGCAACAGTTAGTGACACTTTCGCAGTGAGAAGTGACTGTTTTGCAGAGAGAAGAAATGTTACTTCAGTACGAGTGAATTCTGTTGGCCAAGATAGATCTGGGGCCCTGCTGTGCTGCCTGCTGATGCCACAAGTATGTGGGCATGGTCTCTGAAAGTTTGCAGTCTCATCAGCCTTTTCAAATTGTTTTTATTTGAGGGACTTGAACACATCCTACCATGCACTTGTACCCAAAAGCTTGAATGTTTAGGGTTTAGGCTAAAGCTAGCATAGTAATATACTGTTGTATTTACAGATTAGAGCGGGATGTGGAATCCTTCCTCATCCGCAAAGCAATGTATCATTTACCTTTGATACTCATTCCTGGCTTTCTCCGGCAAAGATTATTGTTAAACTGTGATTTCGCAACTGACTGTTTGCGTCTGCACCCACAAAGAATCCCATTGGGACTTCATCCAAGAACAGCATCTGGCCACAGGGAGCTGCATGCAGAACAGCCTCATTAGTATGTGTTGAGGGATAAGCCCTGTCTTACTACCTGTCTTGTCTACGGCTGAACATGTAATCAGCGGTCCATAAACAATAACGCATTTGTCGAGGTACTTTTGATGAAACAAATTCTAAACTATGTTAACTGAAATGAGATCACGACTCTTCCTCCACTGCTGTGGGACTGGCATAGCGCCCTCACCGGCATTGCAGTTGCATGCCTAGTTTGGTGACAAAAAAACAAATCTGCAATGAGCTCTTCAGGAAATAGTAATGCCAGTTTCTCCTTGGATAGCAATTTATTTCTATTTTTTTTTTCCAGAGGGTTCTACAGACATTATTGAATTAATTTTAGCAACACCATGGAGTGCACAGAGGCCTAATCCTCCATAATCAAGGGATAGACTGTCAATGACTTCAATGAGCTTTGGATTTGGCCTCGGTGAATACAGACTAGGAAAGAGAAAGCGCCCCTCCAGCATGCAAGTGGTAAAGCTGGGATTTAAACACCAGCGAGTCTAACTAATAGCATCCTGCCCAACTCCCTAAAAGGGCCCCTGAGAGCGTACTGAGGCAGAAGGTGGAAGGAAAGGGATTAAAATGTCCCAATAAATCTCAGAGAAAAAGGGCAAGCAAGAGGAAAAAGGTGGTGGAGAACAAGCCCATCTGTAGGGTGCAAGAGGATGAAGGATGGGCTTAGCTCCCCCCTCATCCTCAGTTTTGTCTTCTTTCCCTTCCTGTCCCTCGCTCTGGACTATTTACTTCAATAAGTTTCCTCGTTCGAGCTTTTCTGGTACAGGTTCTGTATCTGCCACTGCTCCTTTGGCTGCCTGCCTGTTGGTAATTGGCAGGAGATACAGCTTCTGGCAGTATTGAGTCACTAAGAGAAGTGGACTAGCAGGACACTTAATAATACAGGGATCTCAAACTACTTTACAAACATTAATTAATTAAGTCGATAACTTTGTGAGAAAGGCAAGACTTATTAGACGCACTTCAGTTTTAGGAAAAGAGAACGACTAAAGACAGCTTTTTCTAAAGTGCTAATACATGTTTATTGTTTGTAATATATATTTGTAATATTATAAGTAGGCCAAATTTCATGCATCTGCCTGCAGACCGTTGTACGAACAACATGAAATCAAGGCATGCAAAATTAAAATCCACTTTTGAAACCACTTATAATGCATAACCTTGGAAAAATCATTCAGTCAGAAATAGAGTCAAGAATATGAATGCTTCAGCCTACTTCCACTAAGAATGGTGACAGTGAGTGAAATTAAACCCACTGGGGTAAACTCGGTATTGATATAAGGCAAGTAAGTTGGAAGGCATCAGGCAAAATTAGGGAGGTCTCAAAACACCACTGCTTTAGTCTAGTCTCACTTTGGATATTTAGGAAACCAGACATATAATCTCTGTCTCAGTAGGACATCTAAATGGTCACAGTCTTTCTTTCTGCTGCTGTCTGCCTTTTTTTGCCCAAAGACATAATAACTATTTTAGGTAACTTCACACTGTGACAAGGCCTGTGTTATGTAAATGAAATGAAGACATTCAAGAATGAATTAACAGATGATTGTGAGGCAGGACACTTTTGGAAAAAATGGTGAGGTGATTTTTAGCAGCATCTAAAAGTTGTTTTGCAATGTTGACTCAAGCATGTAGTATTTTCTGGTGACTTCTCTGAACCTAAAACTTACTTCCTTGTTTATATCTGTCTAAATGCATACCTGGTTGGACAGTTCAGTCCATGATGCTTGTCCTTGTGCCCCAGTTAGTTTGTCCAATCAGTTCTGTAAAGACTAGTAAAAGATAAAAGGACAGATGTTAAGTTATGCATTAGGGACAAAGTGTACGTTGCAGGCAAGAAAATTTCGAATGGTAGCCTTACATCTTTCATATTCCATACACTGGATATTACATAAGAAACAACTCAAACACAAGATCTCTGCGTGGAAGACTGCTACCTGTGGCAAACCTTCAGGAGCCAATCTATTTCAGAGAAATGGGAAGTGTAATGAGAGGGAAGAGGAGAGAAGGGAAGAGGAGAGAAGGGAAGAGAAAGGAAGAGGAGAGAAGGGGAGGG
>VYZM01020834.1:0-89680 GCA_013398915.1 Dromas ardeola
GCTCCCTGCTCAACCATGCAGGTGTCCTCCTACCCTTGCCTAATTTCTTGCTCTTAGGGATGCACCAGTCCTGAGCTTGGAGAAAGTGGTATTTGAATTCCCACCTGAAGCCCCTGTGCAACATCATCATCTTCTGGCTGTGCTCATTTAAAATAAGGCTCGGATTCCCAAGCACTCCTACAAGGTGGTTTAGCCACCTTTCCTCTCCTTTCCTTAGTCCTCAAAGCTGCCTTCATATTCCGCATGGGCCACACAGACCATCTTCCTCCTCCTCTGCCTTCCTCACCAAGATGAAGGCCTCCTAGCAGAACTCTTTCCCACAAACTTCTACCCCAAATGCAACAGCCTTCCAGTGACTGCCAGAAGCAGCAGCCAGCACACACTGCAGAAAACCCCATGGCCAGAATAAAGTGATAAAGTGCACAGAGAAATGGGTACAGGTCTCACCTCGCCATGTGTTACAAACACTACTGTGGATACGGCGCTTGGCAAGAGCCCAGAGTTTCCATTGCACTCGCTGACACTGCTGCAACTGAAAGGCAGTTGAGGTGAGATTCAGTTGTGGAGAGGAGAGGCTTAGGACAATAATTGTATCCACCATCCTGCCCTCCCGTGCTTGGTTGGATTTAGTAAAGCAGCAAAGCATCTCCAACCCAAGAAATGAGCTATCGCGGTCGTGCCAAACTCAGCGTAGACATCTGCCCAGCCAAGCTGCTGGCTTGTTAATTTGAGTTCCCAGAAAAAATCTGGTCACAGCATCGTCAACTTCTGCTGTTGCACTGATGGTCTTACCCAGCCTGCTGCCAGGAGACAGCTGGGACATGGCTCCACCACAACACAGCCACTACCTTCACTTTGGTCATTGCATTCACCCTGCTCTCAGCCAGAAAGGAAGGGGATAGCAAGAAATAGGGGAAGGCTTAGCGCTTGCAAACGGGAGCTACTTGAATTGCACATTGTAGGACAGAGGACCAGGAAACCCTGCAGGGTCATACTGTTCTCATGCTCCTGACTGTGCAACTAGCCCTGGCGTGCAGATTGCAGAGTCAAGAAGGGCGATGCTAAGCAAATAGCAAATGTACCCATTGGACTGGGGGAAAGCAAATGTGGCTAATAAGCTGCTGTGCGCTCAAAGCGCTGAGCTAAGAAACTGCAAATTCAAGGGCCTGGAGTACGTCTTTCTGAAGCCAGGCTCTAGATGTTTTCAGGTTGGACACCCAGAAGTGGCCAGCTGAGAAGATCTGGGTCGATGCTTCAGTGAACGCACAGACATGGACCAGCAAGACGTCAAACCCGGCAGAACTAGAAACATTAAGACACAACTAGGGCTCAACCCAAAACAACGTGTGTCAAACCGAGGGTGGGGAACTCAAGGAACTTCCTGGTGCGACTACCTAGACAAAAATCCCAAGGACTGCTACCAGGTACAACTCTGAATTAAACTCGTAGGCATAGATTACTTGACCTAATAGGTGTATTTGACCTAAGGTATAACCAAATATGCTGTTTACAACTGCTTGTTCTTGGAGTTCATCAAAGTCTCATCAGATTTCTGTTCCTAACACAAGCTCAAATACTGTTGTATTTTGAATTTTAATATCTCACTGAAGACTAGCACATTTAATAACTTTTCTGCTTAATTAAAACAGTTCTTACTTAATAACATATTAAAATAAGTTACTTTTTGCAATGTTTAATTTATCCTTTTTTTTGACAATTAACCCCTTTGATGGTACAAAAGTATTTGTCTTGCAAAATTCATCCCATAGCGGTTTCAGTAATTTAATTCTGCAGTTAGGGTGTTTTTGCAATCCTGCACCCACTTCTGCTTTCACTCACTGCTGTTCAATCCCACCAGTGCTAATATATGGAGAAGCCAGCACTGCAATAACTTCAGCTTGCTCTTTATATCCGAAATGGCTGTATTGCTTTAGGCAACGGACCACTGCATTCTATTCAGACTTCATATATTTTTATTCCTTTCTCTCCTTAGCTTGCCTTACACTTCCATTCCCCAAATAATTAGCACGGTGTAATGTGCTTGTGGTATAGAATAACATGTGAAAGCTTCCGATTAATTGCTATAGTTAAAACACCTTTCTTTTTTTCTCCCTTTCTCTCTTGTTTTATTTAGTTATTTATTTTTAAAGAAAAGTAAGGTCTGGCATTCACTACATACTGATAAGCAACATTTAACTACCCTGAGGTACCTTTGCTTATTCTGTTTTGGGTGGGTTTTTTAATTGCATTTTCCCACCAGCTCTGAACTTGTTTTCCAGCTGCATATTTTTCCCATAGTACATTTAAGATGCAACTGCTATAATTAAGACGATGCAAAGCACAAGCTTATATGGAAAACAGCTTGCAAATTTTGAATAATTCTGCTGCAATTATATAGGTAGAATTGCTTATTTAACTATGGGCTTTGTCCCATGGCATGGGAACCACCATGTTTTTATAGCATTTAAGGGTCATAACAAATATCCTACTCATACAAACAACAGACAGATATTTAACATAGATCTCATCTATGTTCAGCATATCTCATATTTTAACTAAATATCTATATTTTGTAATACAGATATAGACTATAATATAGATATAGACTGTAATAATTTTCCCACAACACAAGTCAAATGAACTTCTTAGCTGATGTAAAAAAGTGATTTGTTTCCAAGTCTTAAAATCTCTCTCCAAAAGGAAGTTCTCATTTTTCCTGGTAAATTGACCGAAAGGGCAACCAACACTGCAGGTCTGTAAGGTCATCCCTTGCCAGGAGGATGCATCAGCGACGTCCAGCTCACAGGTCATTACGCTCCTGCTGTCCTCTCCCCATGCTAGCTGGGCTTTGACAACAGCTGGAGGGGTACCTGAGGGTGCAGGCCCATCACTCTTCCCAGCAGCTATACATCTTGCCTGTGTGCACAGCAGGCTCTTGGCCTCAGTCACTCTTATTTATCCCACTGAAATGTATGGGTGCATATGAAACGCTGGGCCTAACTAATTGAACAGGCAGAAAGCATCTTCAAATTAAAATCTCCTCCCCTTAATCAGGTACTGTCCTATTAAGACTGGAACCGATCCCAGCAGCTTCTACTCTTGAAGCACACCAATAAATCCCTGCCACTGTGGTCAGCCAATGTCATTTTCTGCCCCTTCGGACAAAGACATATTGCTGTTTCATGCTACAGTCAGACGGCTATCAATCACCTCCTCGGCGGCGCTACCTTCCAGGTCCGCCTTGCCACATACGCTCTGCTAATAATTAAATCCCAGAATGTAACTCACAGAGCAGCCACCAAGGTCTCCTCCGGAGAACACGCTCTTTTGCCATGCTACCAGGGAGGGAGATCATTCACGACCAGAAGTGACACTTGTCAAATTGGTGCTGGCTTTTGATTAAGGAGTGGGACTCCGATGTCTGCTCCTCATGATGCCTGGTGTTTGGTCTCATTAGTTAGGGTGATGTGGATACTCGTTACACAAAAGGATGCTCCCTACAGATCCAAAAGTCCAACAAACTGAAGTCAGTAAACTAAAGATCTCAATTATAGAAGAAAATTGTTTCTGTTGCAAAACTCCCACAATATTATTAATCATTGTGTGTACAACAGTCCTCTTTAGGAATTCTAGTCACTGGCCAGAACACTGCTGTAAAAGGTCCTGCACAAGCATGCAACATCCTTTCCCCAAGGATCGTTTCACCTCCAAGAAGACTAGAAGGCCTTTGAGGCAAGGAATGCCTTTTTGTACAAGACACGAGTCACCAAAATGGCTCAAAAGCATGCCTACAAGAGATGAATGTGAGTCAGTGAATGACAACAACCACGATTTATTTTTAAACCTCCACCTTTCCAAACCAGCAGGTATTCTGCTGCCAAGACCTTAAAATCAACTCACTGCAATGGCATAAGGAATGCCATACAAGCCACCTCCCAGATCTGCCAAGAGCCACATGGCCAGCTCCACCAGCAGACCGGAGTGCGATGGTGCTGCCAGGAAGAGCAAGGTGATGAGCAGCTGGAGGGAAGAGTTGCAGATGTTTGCAGGGTACACACCTGCCTTCACCCTCAGACAGGGATGATCACTAAAGCGGCCATGCCAGGAAGCTGTCCAGTTCCATCAGACTCAACAAAGTGGAGCCAATTTGGCTCTTACAGCAGTGATACTTTGTCTGCAGCCAAATGATAAAACATGACCTGAAAGTCTTGAGGGCACTCGTTAATACCCAGAAACACCCACTGGCTAATAGCACAGTGGCTTGGCACTCGGGAAGCTTCCAGCTGTAGCTCTTTCCAAATTGTTGGCTGAGCATGGGTAAGCAAGGGTCTCACATTCTCTTTCTGCAAGATGAGATAGCGCCAGCACTACTACTCTAATGAGGTTTGGGTGAAATGCTGCGCAGACAAGGCTGACCTACTTGCAGTTTGGGAAGAGGCTTGTTTGCCACTAGCTTGTATCTGCACCACGCAGTAGGGATCGCCCTCATTCACATCAGTGGAGTGGAAAGCTATCTGCATTTCCCAGGTGCAACCTCTGACTTCAGTGACTTAGGTATATCTGTTAACTCCAGGCAGGTGACAACGAGTCAAACATACATTTCTTTTGAAAATTCAAGCAGTTCTAGGAAACTGGCAAAAATAGACCTGGACTGCAGAATGCCATTAACCTGTAAACATGTGGTCTGAATAGGCCATTTCTTCAGACATCTCCCAGGATAATGCCACAGCCATTTAATGGCATGTCTCCTGGATCAGTAGTGACTCCTGCAGAATACAATGGATACATCATCCTGCAGCAGCAGGATATGTATCCTGCCCCTCTCTGCTAGAGCCAGTTGTTGTGGCAAATGTGCTGCCAGGCTCCCACTTCTTTTTTTGCAGAGCTTTGGTCATGCATGACGGTGCTTTAATATGTATTTTTATTTCAGCTCTTCACATTCCTCTTGGGATTATCAAGTGAAATAAAAATACACAAAAGAGTGACACTGGAAGACTATTTGAGAAAAGGTCTTTTAAAACCATAATAGCTTTTGTGGTTACGCAGCCACGGAAGTGGCTCTGAAATGTTCTGTCTGCATGGAAGCTGCCAGATCCATACCTAGCTCAGAACCGTGGATTATGCTGCAGTGCCAGGCACATGAAACAGAGACACTGCAACACAGAAAATCACTAGGCCAAAATCTTTTGCCATCAGGGACTTCTCCTCTTCTTTCTACAGCAGCTGAGACTGTTCTCAAACAAAGACAGCTCAAGAAATGGAGGACCATCTCAACCAGTCTCCTCCTCTTGAATAAAATCCGAAATGCGCACTTCACTCCCCAAGACACCGCCACCATGAGGAACACTACTTTCAGGAGTACTTCTTTAGCTCCAGTGGGGATAGTCATGTGGGAAGCCAGAATTACCCCATGGACCTAAATGCAGGCAACGGAACTAGCTGATCACGTACTGGCCTTGGGCAGATGTACTGCAGTCTATGCAGGATGGTGTAAGGAATTTACCTTTTATGTGTAGCCCGCTGTCACATAGTGAGACATAGAGAATGTATCTTTTTCCCCTAGTTGGAAGCTGGAAAATACTTTTGGCTCCACACACGCACCTTACACAAACATGTGTGGCAGTGTATCTGCAGCTGCTGTAAGCAGGACACACAACTTGCACCCCACAAGGCAAGCTCTGCATGCTTCTGTCCCACCACCCAGGGTGCTCACTACTCCCTGGTGGCACACTGAGGACCCCACGAGTAAGCACTCAGCCAGGAGATGTAAGCAAAGTATGTGGCAACAGCTAATTCTGCTCACTCATCATCCTCAGCTGAGAGCCGCCCATGCCAGGAGCTCAAGACAGGCTTTGCATTGGTGTGACTATCTCTTGTTTCACCATATAGCAGAAGGGAGATTTACACCAGATGGTTTCTACCGTTAGAGTTATTGTCACACAGCGATTTCCCTGCTCAGCTCCATTTGCAGTAACAAAATGGTGTTACATTGGCCACTTTTCCTGCCCAGTGCATTGGCAGCCTCTGAATCTGCAACACCTACCTTAACTTCCACGTGTGCCATCAGGACTGCAAAGTTGGTTAGGTGATTGCAGGAGCATGTGGTGTGTGTCTTGTTAGTTGTCAGGAGGCGACATCCCTGGGTAGACCAATACCCTGTCATTGTACGCTTTGTATAGCTCCAGAATGAACAGTTTGGATTGAAATTTTCTTCTGACTGCTGCAGGGAAGATATTAATAAATGCAATAAAAATGATAGGGTTTCAGAGATTTCTAAATGCACTATTTTTTTTTTCCCCAGAGGCACTTTGTAACTCTCACCCTTTAATTTTGGATAAACAATCAGCAGTGGTTTATACGTCAAGTATTACTTGCCGTATAACCAGAGAAAGTTAGATCGTTGCTGCTCTCTTTGCTAATGCAAACTTAGTTCTTTGTTCTTGATTAATTTCAGCCATAGACTAAATCCAGCTCTTCAAAACCAGATTGCTTCATTTGCATTGCAGAGCAGAGAAATTAATTGCTTTAAGCAATCAACTTTTGTAATGACTGTGCTTGGCTAACAGGAGGACTAGCTGTCCTCTTTCACTGTAATTCCACTTTCCTCTAATATCCCCTGCCACCATGATAAAATAATATTATGGTCTTTTCTAATATATTGGTAGTTTTTAATTACAGAATGACGTGTGTCAGCAACTGAGCAATGGGAATGAGCTCAAAGCTGACTTTTTCTTTACTTTTATTAATGTAATGTAAAAGAGACATTCTCCATAAGTAACACAAAGTGCAAAGGAACAAATGTATAATTCAAAATCTAATCAAGGACTGTTGGGGGCCTCACAACAGCCAACTTTTGCTTCACTTTGTTTTAGAAATTGGAAAAAAAAGAAATGCTTTTCGAGCTCACTCACCTTGATGTGCTTGACAGTAAACACCACGGGATCAGCTAGGTAAACCTTATTGCTGAACTCCTTGTTTATTGCTGCTGTGATGACAGGGGAGTTGACAATGACAGAGTGATTAGTTGACATTGCTTCTGTTCCCAACTTCATGCTGGCGTTCTCCGTGGACAGATAGGTGCCCAGGTTGTTGTACAGCACAAAAGCTACCCTGATTTCACCTAGAAGAGCAGCAAGAGGTTATATATCCAGGTTATCGCCATAGTTTGTTTTTTTTTTTTTCAGATGACAAATCTCTTCTCTGAACAAACTTTAACACTTCTCTGAGAAAATGTTAAAGGACCAAGATATGGCACATGAGAACTTGCCTCCTCCTGCCAATCCCAATGAGCACCATGAGGTGCAACAAGTGGTCCATGGATAAGAAGGGCAGAGCTGCCTCTCTCAAAACAAACTTCTATACGCAACCAGACCAGTGGAAGACAGACAGAGAAGGTGGGTTTATTTTTGGCGTCAGTGGGTGTAACTGGCTCCAGAGAAAAGAGGCCAGGTGGTCCATCTCCCATCTGACATAACACTTTGTTCTCCAGGATACGCTTGGGAAACATGTTCCATTCTGGTGGGTCGCACAGACGCAGTATAAAACTATAATTAGAGTCCATTAATAAATTAAGACTACCTCAGAAAAGTGTGAGGACAAATCTGGGAGAAGGAATCCAAAACTTTCCAACACAACTCCAATCTCACATGAAGGGTAAAACAAAATTGCAGAAATTCCATTGAAAAATATATTTCTTTTCTTAATTTGCCAATCAGATATCCCCCTCTTCCACAAAAAAAAAACCCCAACATTAGGGAGCTTCGAGAAAACCCAGGCTACCAGCCAACTGTTTTTAACTGAAACCATCCAATTTGCCTTCTGTTTTGCACATTATTTCACAGGCTATAAATAAGAATTGAATGTGATCAGTTTGGCTTTCTATGTATTAATTGCGGGAAGGTATTTTTTTGTATCTATAGGAATCACCCCGGCTTCTGAGGAAGGTGAAGCACTGATGACTCCAAAGGTCCCTCCCAACCTAAATCCTTCTACAATAATTCTATTTCTAGCTCTTTGGTGACCTCCAGGCAGGTGCCAACCTGATGCAAATTGATGGGATTCTCCTGATTGGACCAGAACTCCAGTGATACCATGTTTAGAAATGCAGACTTCCCCTCCCTCACTGCTGACACAGTTTCTCTTTCCCTACAAATCTCCAATGCCCGCTAGCAGACTGAAACTCCTGCCTGGAGTTTTGTTACACATCTTGGGTTTTACACTGTCTCTAAAAGAAATACTTCTCTCTAAATCCTGCATGCAAAGGTACCAAACCCCATCAAAGAAGCCAATGGCAAAACTTTCTTTCTGAACCACCCGACCAAACTTTTCTCTCAACAGTTGCCAGTAATTTTTGGCAGTTTTAACTGCCATTTTGGCAGTTTTAATGCATCTGGTCTGGCTGTAGTACTGCTCTATCACTCCATGTTTTGCCTGCAGTGATCAAAGCCTGCACTAGAGTGCTTTCCCCTGCACACAGGTTAAATTTTAAAGGAACTCAGAAATAGACGCATGTTAGGCCCATTAGTAGAAAGCCTGGGAGTCTGAAGTTGGTCTATAGCTGGGCTGTAGAGACTGACAAATGTGCCTTCTCAAATTCCTGTTCTGGAAGTAAACGGCTTGGCCGTGAATGAAGACCATTCACATATAACTTCATCTTTAATTTATGCTGTATCAGGAGGTTCATAAGCTTCAAAGAGAAAGGCACTGAAGATTTAGACTCATAACATTTAATCAACCTTTTCTGACATGTTGGCGCATTATTAATATTTGCTACTATTGTTCCTTCCCTCTCCCTTTTCAGATATTTGTATAGTGCCCCACTGTGAAGCAGTTTACTTGAACAAGCCTCTTATCCTATCTGAAGCCTCCTACTGCAGACAACAGCAGCTAAAAGCACTTCTCTGGACTCAGCATTGTGCCCCAACAGCCACGTCATTCAAGGATCTGATGTATTTTTACCAGGACGTCATACTTTTGAAGGCTGTGAATCACTTAGCAATATAATATATTCCCAGTCAGCCAACTTAGCTTGCAGTTAAGGACATGAGCAACTGATGCTACTGTTAATTTAGATTTTAACATAGCGATTAAACCTACCGTTTCGACCATTTTGTTTCAAGGTATTTGCTGACAGCTGAATGGCGCTCCCATGGCCCATGTTCTGGGGAAACTTCAGATCTTCCAGATTCCCATCTGTGCTAAGTCTCGCAACTTCCAGCTCTGTTTGCAAGAGAGACCGACACTAAGAAAAATTTCTACCGAAATAATCTTCGATATGATACTTCAAAGCTACAAAATGGTGTTCCAGACCATCTGAGAGCAGAGGAATCAACTTACAAATGTTTCATGCTAGACTCTGTTTGGGCTCCTATTTCTTTTTAAATCTTTGCCCTGAAGAAGTTTTAAATTTAATTAAAAGAAAAAAAAAAGCAAATAAATTCTACTCTCCATGGAAGACAAATACAACCAGTTCTTGTAAACAAGAACCTCAGGATATTAAGGACAATGGTTAAAATGAAAATCTGAAAATGCTAGTTCTTTGCCACTGGCGATTGGTACTTTCCATAAATGTTATCAGTGCTCAGGATCTGTGTTCATGGAAATAGAAAGAAGAGTTGTTCTCATTTTACATATGCACAGTGGGAGTGTTGGTGCTTTCCATCATGCTTGCTTTTTAATTAAAATCAACAATCAGCCAAATAAAGACACAAATTTGTATGAAATGAAACACAATTGCATTATGATGAACAATCTCCCTGTGAAGCTGTGCTCTCATTGTTCTAGCACAGATTTTGCCCTCAAAACAGGACTAATAAAGGCAGGTTAGGTGCTTGTTTTCAATGGGATTTCAAGGGTAGAATGCTGCCTTATTCCTTTAGGCTTTTTTGGAAAGACTTTTAAGTCCTACAGACAAAGGGCTAAGATGTATCTAACAAATTGCTCTCCAGTTAATCTACGGACCAAGACCAAAGCCAGATTTCCCAGCCTTTACTCTCCCTCCGGCTGCTCTCAGTATTTATGGGATCTGTCCCTTACGGATATTGTCAGTATTTTCCCGGACGATGTCTGTCTTCAGCAGGTTATCAGCCAGCACGAAGGCACTGTCCTCCACAGTGTCAAGTAACTTGGTGGCTGCGCGCTGCTGTTCGCTTGCATTCAGGTCCCTCCACGCATTCAGAGCCTGTGGCTGCAGGAGGTTGTTCACTGTCTCCACCATGGCCTGCAAAGGAGAGGGATCGAGTGAAAAAGGGCTCCAGAGAACCTAAAGCACCATCGAGACCTCTGACATATGCTCAGTCCCATCCTCCACACATATCAATATATAGGGAGAGGACAGCATCTGATTTCCCCACCCACTGGGGCAGCCTGCAATGGAGCTAGGCATCATTTATCCCATCAGAAAGGAGAGGGAGGAAATGTTGATTTTATTCTAAATGCAGGCTGGGAATAGCGCTTTTCTGCTTCCGTGATCAGCAACTCTGGGCTTGGAGTACGAAGGAATTAGGGCTTGCGGGGGTGGACGGGAGATGAGGAAATCATTAAGGAAACATGCAGGAAAATATATTTCAAAACCCATCTGTGAAGCAGGTTGCTGCTCCCTCCAGCACCAGAATTCAAGAGCAGGGCTGGGGCACCCAAGGAAGGTATTTAATATCTGCAAGGGCTATGCTCCTTAGAGCGTTTCCCACCACATAACCTCTGGCAGGCAGTCATGAAGACAGAGATAGTTGAGTTGTGCCACTTCATCCAGAGAAGCAGCAGGTGCCTGTAGAGATTTAGTTAAGACACTACATTTCAAATCGCTCCATTCAGGAAGGAGTCAGCCCCGCGGTAACAACTTCAGTCCCTCCTGCGGCGCACCTTCTGCCCTGGGCTGCCACGCACAAAGAGCTCTCCCATGGAGAACTTCCCACAGGTTAATCTGGATGCGCATCCAGGATCACACGAAACCACGCTGGCCTCATGATTGCAAAATTACAGCAGTAGAGCTTACCCAACCTGAAGGTTTTGCTCAGCCTAAAATCCCCTCACAGTTACTAACCGGAGCTGACTCAACTACCTTCCAGCTAACGTTTTTTAATGAGACCAGCTGTACCAGTTGGTAGAACTCCTTGTGCAGAGGAAAAGCGAAAAAAAAGAAAAAGATACTTTGATCGTGCTTTCTTCTGTTGGTTAGTGTCTAGCCACCAGGCAGGCCTGCCCCACAAAGAAACACCTCCACTGCCAGCTAAGCTGACTGAAGAAACCAACCTTCCTTTGGGGGTGAAGTTGCTGTTCTTAATCTTTTTCTGCATGCTGAATGTGTAGGCATCAGACCCACACCGCTGTCATGCAAGGCAAGGACAGTCCCATGGGATTTCAACATGTTGCAAGCCTAAAGGATGCCCCAAGGGCTCACTTTCATGGAAATACTCCTGACAGTGTTCCTAAACCCTCCTGCACAACATGACACGTGAAAAGAAGATATGGCATGGCCCATTCTCCAGCAGAGCCCTCAGGAGGAGTGTTACAATGGCAACACGTGGCACAGAGAGCATGGGGCATCCTGACTCACTCACCAGCCATGGTCAGATACAAATGTGCAATGGGAGAATATAATCACATTAAACCAGAATTTTATTTTATTGCTATATCCAGGTGACCTCCAAAAAAATTTCAATTGCAGCAAGGTTCAAGGAGAAGTAAAGACAGATAGACCTGCCACTGCTGGTGCTTTTAATCCCAGCGAAGACATTTCACTGAGGTGTTGCCATGTACATCTAAGTCCCAAATGTCCTTGAGGTTGGAAGGTTTCTCATACCACCATGGTTCCTCTTGGAAGGCTGAGCCAGAATCAGGCTCCTCTGACGGTAAAAAGCTCCTACTCGCCAACCTACATTTATTAATGACCAATTAACTCATTTGTTCTTGTGCCAAACCTCTCCTGCACCTTAAAGAGATCTTCCCCTCCCTGGCAGCTACTGTCCTGGTCCCTTGATTAATAGACAACATTTCTCCTGAGCCTTACAGCTTGGTTTCCCAAAGTATGGAGTAACCCATGCTTCAACCACTGAAGCAAACCAAAATAGCTGAAAATCTTGTCCTCTAGCGCTACGCAAAAATCATTTTGCTGTCAAGCCTTTACAATCCAGGACTGGAATCCCTTTCTCATTTGCTGTTAAGTGGAACTTATTAACCACAAATAAATTTCTTAAACTGATTATTAAACTGATTTTCCTAAATAGTCTAAAAATCATCTTAACACATTTAATGTGTGCACACGAAAAGCTGGTTGACTCTAGTAGTCAAGAAGAAATACTAAAAATCCATAGCATTTAAGTGGGGTTGTTTTGCTGTTTTATGATCTGGAAGCCTGATCTCTAGTTCTTAATAAAATTCTGTAGTTTACTTTGGTAGCTTATCTGTTTACAGGCAAAAAGGAGGCAGTATTCTTTTCCAGTGACCAAAAAGCTTGACTATTTTGCTGTGCAAATTCTACACAACATGGTGTTTTCTTGCAAAGATCTTTTATTCATGGAAAGCAGAAAATGAGGATTTTTTCTCCCCTTTCTGACTACAATTTGCCTTACTTCCATTTAGCTCAGCTACTAATGGTATCTTTAAATCTCTGTTAAAACAACATCCTGGATACTTTTATCAATATCTGAACGGTGGAAAGAGTCTTTGCAGTAGATCCAGCTCCTGGCTCTGGACAGAAAGGTAATGCCTATTTGTCAAAACATGAAACATGCTGAAATATTTGCGTTACACATCTGCTGCAAGTATTTTTACCCAGAAAAAGTATTCTAGCTAGTGCATTTTTTATTTTATTTTATTTTTTTTAAATGTGTGTGCATGTATGCGTGAAAAGTTTGAGAGAGAACCAAATAAGGCGTAATGCGCTGCCTCCTGCACAATGTGTACGCTCCACCCAACGGACACGGTGCTGGTGAGCATCCATCCTCATGAAGTGACTAACCTGAAACCAGCCATTTTCATCACTTTGGATCTGGGGTCTGATGCAAAAGTTCCAGAAAGATTTCCAAGGACTTCGGGTCAGGTCCTTAGCACGTATCTGAACAAAGCTGGTAGACTGTCTTCATTGGCATTACATCCGAGATGTATTTAGTCCATAGTTTTTCCCAGAGGGTCATTCCCCTCACCTGTCTCAGTGCATTAATCAAGTGTTCCTCGCGTTATATTTATGAGTGCAGCACTTCATTATGGCTGAGTGCTGCGGGCTGAAGCCAAGGAGATGAGGTGCTAATGAAATGTTTGCGTTTTGGACAGGAGCTGAGGTAGGTGTTTAAATGAAACTAAACAGCTGTTAAAGCAACAGTGTCTCTCAAGACAGAGATGCCAACTGGGAAAAGTTGGGCAGGGAAGTGGGAACCATGTGAAGGCAGGCACAAGGGACAAGGATTGGCCTGTATCTTTACATTGAAGCTGAGCTGTCACGGTTTAGGTGGGTTTGGCACCTGCTCCAATGACTTTGTGGTCTGATGAAGCTCCAGCATAGAAGAAACAGCAGTGCCAAGCTCCCGCAAAAGCCTCTCAGTGACCAGCGGAAGGAGGGTTAGCCCTGACGAAGGACCTTTGAAATGAAGAAGGCATGAGACAGGTGTGCTTGGGAGCTGATGGCGAGATAGGTTTTATCTGAGATCCCTGGCAATCCTGATAAAGGTGGGGACTTTCAGAGGGAGCCAGCAAAGTTCTGAACTAGTTTCATCCCGCCTCACTTCAAGAATTTAACATGCAGCCAAGTCGGGAGCCCAGACGCTCTCTGGTTTCTCTCCCCACTGAAAGCAGAAGGAACTACAGAAAGCATTATCCCCATTCAGGTGCCCAAAGTCACAAGATTAATCCTATCCCTGAAGAACCCAACACCTACTAAAGGATGTTGCATGTCTAACTCCCCGAAGACCCTGTCCTTTCTTCCCAAGCTAAAGGAGGTCTTCTGCTGTGGTTTTCTTCTCTTCCCCTGCCTGATCCCTCTTCCAAATGCAGCTCAACTTGGGGAACAATTTCCAAAGCACACTTGCAAGCCACATGCAAAATAAAAATGCGGGGCTTGGAGCCCAAACACACCTCAACATCACCCACACCATGGCACCAAATCAATGCCATGGTTGCTAGGGCTTAGTGAATAGGCAGCACAAGCACACATATGCCCAGGGGAAGGGCAAAAAGTAACTCAAATGACATCAAGGGAAAGCTTTCACAAGGCATGGCTTACTTGTTTGTCACCTAAGATCAAACAAGGGAAGAAAGGCACAGTAGAAGGGAGCCAAGAAGGAAGACTTTCCATCCTGAGATATGTAGGTGTAGCTGTATGCTGTCTGTGATATCAGGGTACCTATACATGCAAAGCCAAACCCCTTAATATGAGCCTGTAAAAAGAAATGAATATTAGACTCAGTGGACCTTTCATGTCTCCAGCAGTGTCTACAATTGGACATCGAAAGAAGAGCAAGAACATGCCAAGCATAAACGACAAATCCCCTGATGGTGATCCCTTTCATTATACGGTTATATAGCACCACAGAGTGTACACTCAATGTAAATAAATGTTAATAAATTGCAGAGGGAGATTTTTTTTCCCCAAATAAGTGCATATGCTCATGGTTTCTTGATTTTGTCCTGAGGTTACAAAACAGAAACAAAATGTAAACCTTCTTTCTCAGACACTTACAAATTGGTATTAAAAGATGTATTGTCAAAAGGCAACTAGTTAGAAGTCTTACAGTAATCGTGCATTACTAAAAGGCCAATTGCACATATCCCATTGATTGCCTTTGTGACAGCTGCTTCATTCCGTAAAACTGAATTTTGCTTGTTCATTTACTTTTAGCTTCTCCACCTCTAGAAATGTCTGGTGAGAATATCTGGCTATGTGACACACAGTTTAAACCTAGAAGGGGAGCGTATATCCAGTGATACCACATCCATTTATTTCTCTCTCACCGTACCAACATCCAAGGCACTGCTCTTCGACAAAAGCAGATTTCGTAATGTAAAACCTGTCTTTAATTGGGAGTCAACACTGGAAATCACTAAGAGATGTTAGACATAGTCATTTCATTGCCAAATTTGGGACCAGACTGCATTGTGCTATGGTGCTTAAGCGCAGCGACCCTAACCTTAGAAAACCAGGAGCTCTCCTAGAGTTAGGACCTCTCTAAACCTTTATTGTTCATTTGGCCTCTCGCCAAGCAGCTGATGGAAGAACAAAAACCCCAACAAACTTATGATTGGAGATGAGGGGGCTGGAACACCTCTCTTATGAGGAAAGGCTGAGGGAATTGGGTCTGTTTAGTCTGGAAAAGAGACGGCTGAGGGGTGACCTAATTAATGTGTACAAATACTTAAAGGGTGGGTGTCAGGAGGATGGGGCCAGGCTCTTTTCAATGGTGCCCAGCAACAGGACAAGAGGTAATGGGTACAAACTTGAGTGTGGGAAGTTCCATCTCAACATGAGGAGGAACTTCTTTACTTTGAGGGTGGCAGAGCACTGGAACAGGCTGCCCAGAGAGGTGGTTGAGTCACCATCTCTGGAGACATTCAAAACCCGCCTGGACGTGCTCCTGTGCAACCTGCTCTAGGTGACCCTGCTCTGGCAGGGGGGTTGGACTAGATGATCTCCAGAGGTCCCTTCCAACCCTACGATTCTATGATTCTATGAAAATACTGCTTCATGGCAGTGAATACCAGCAGGCCCTACAGGCAATATTGACTGAATCCTTCTGCTGAGTAATTTTCAAATATGCAGTCTGTCCTTCCTTACAAAGGAGCACTTCCTTAAGAGGAGGCTGAACACACCGTATACATTATTTCGCATGGAACCTACATCAAGATCTTCCCTCTGGTAACAGCTTTGGGAGAACGAGGACAGTGGCACATGGCATTAAAGCATCACCTTTGCAATGACATCTCTAATTAAAATGTATCATTTTTTTTAACTTTTAAAGCCCTTTTTCATACCGCTAATACTTGTCTTCCTTGATCTCATTGGAATATTTCCTGCAATGCACTTTCAAAAATTATGATAGAAGGAGCTACAGCAACAAGGCTGTGCTTTGCATTGGTAGACTAAAATCACGGCTCGTGCATGAAACAAGCAGTGCTTGTACAGCTACCCCTGTACCAAAGGTGTTCGCTGGCACAGCCTCATCAAAAAAGGTTTGCTCACCCTTTCTGAGGACAGCAGCGCTAAGACTGTAGAGTGCAATCACACAGACACAGCCTCGGGCTGTGCTTACCGTCTTAGGTTCTGGTCCTGCCTGAGGTCTCCAGGTACTGTTCCAATACAAGCGCAACATTATCTTTATTTCAAGCATGCAAAAACACTACTACCCCACTTTTTAATAGCAGCTTGAGGTTTTACAGCAAATCAGTGGAGAAAAAAAGCACAAAAACCCTTTCAGGTCCACAGTGTACAGTGAAAACACAAAACCTGTCAGGCAGCAGATGCACTGAAATGTGGATGTGGTTCACTGATCACACTGTGCTCTTTTTCCCTTTTTCCTACTGGAAAGTGGTGGTTCTTTAAAAAAGCTTACCTGCTTCCTTGCTCAAGAACACCTGGTTTTGCTCTGTATTCATATGAAACACCCAGTGCTAAACCAAAACCTTTTCTTAAGCTATCAATATTTGCAAGCCTCCAGACTAATTGAGTTGAAGGCACAATTAATGCCATTAATGCCAAAGCGTGGAACTGGGCATGCAAGGAGCCACTTCTGGCAAGGTTATTGCATTGAATGGGACCAACTCAGGAAATGATGTGTCTTTTTAGAGTGGTAACTAAACAGCACCCTGATCCCACTACACAGGGGTCACCAAACTGGAACAAGACATCCACTCTGTGGGACTTGGAGTCATTTCTTCAGCTTCATAAACATGGAAAATGTCATTTTGGCTAAATTATGGCATTAAATCCTACTTCTTAGCTGAGAAGTGCGTTCAAATCTCTCTGACAAGACTCTTGACCCTCAGATGGTTTTTTTACCTTAGCATTTGTTCTTTTAATTCCAAATTAAAATTCATCTCTGGTTAAAGCATAAGTAAGCACACTGGAGGCAATTTCTTACAGGGAAGCCCAGCCACTGTCTAAGCCTTTTTACAAAGCAATAAGGTCATTACAAACCAATTACAATATTCAATGAAATGGACAAACGCATATTTAGACTGAAACTAGCTGAACCTCAACGAGTACTTAAAAATAAATAAATCATTAGAATATCTATTGCTAATCTCCGCTTCTGCCTTCATAACTAAGCCAGAGGCACTAGCCTACACCTAGTACCAGAGTGGTGATTGGCAACCGATGGTATCAGTTTTAGCGAACTGAATCAAAACCTACTACTCATGGCAAAGGCAAGAGAAGATCCTCCCCTGACCTTGCAGAGGAATTTCTAAAATTGCCCCATAGATTGAGATCAAAGGCTCTCAAGAAAGAGCATGCAACCTTCTCTTTTCAACTCTACAGCAAATATTTATGCTGTGGCTACAGGAACTGTATTGACTCTGAAATGGCCTGAATTTCAGTGGCGCTGAGAACACACTGCAGTGAGAAGAAGGCACTGACCTTTATTAAAATTAGGCCATCTACAAAATGCTTAACCATGGAATTAATGGTCTTGCACTAGGCATGCAAGGTTTGCAGTCTTGGCCTTGAACTACCAACAATCTCCTAATGGGAGCACACAAAAAAATAGGAGATCTGAGAAACAGAACAAGGTTACAAATTACAGGTTATGGTTTTGCTTTGCTTAGTATATGAGGAAGAATATTTTAAGGTCAGAAGGCATCTGTAGGACTGAAATAAAAGGAATTGATTGGGAAGAAGGAAATAACATACGATCTATTTCATCTAATGAGATCTTCCCCGCAGAGTACGCTGAGAACTGCATTTATGAATCATCTGTATTTGCTGCCCTACTGTTCGGGATTTGAGACTATACAAGCAACCGCTACAGTAATCACACTGGGGAGGTGAGCAAAGCTGTAGCAAGAAAGGAAAATGGCTTGCAAACAAGAAATGCCTCTTTGACAGAATATCCACAGCCTTTAAGGGAACTCCCAGGGAGTCCACGAGACTCATCCCTTCTTCCAATGGTCCAAATCAAAGGGATATCTCCCACTGACCTCTACGGCAATCTATATTGAGACTTTTTACCAGTGCCACCAGAGAGTAAGCACATAGCAATGCAGAGAACGCCACATTTTTTTCTCAGCTTTGCTATGTTTCATGGGGGCACAGAACCATAGGTGTAGCTCAGTTGTAGGCAAAGGAATATGCGGTCACCTTCCTTTTCTAACATTGATGCGAAGAATTTTGGAGTCTGGTGAGAAACCCAAGGCTGCTACTTTGATCCTCCTCTCCCCTAACAACGGGCTCGCCAAGGCAGAAACACGCAGGGTGGGGATTTCTAGTTTCACTCTTGCTGACACAAATTGAGTGCAGGTTTCTCAAGCTGTGAAGTATATTAAGTTCACAGAGTTTTAACAAAGGGCTACCAAACTGCAGAACCCCACTGTGAGTCACGCTTCTTTCATGATGTCCTTTTAATTATATTAAATGAAAGTTTGGGGCACTTTGATGCTGATGGGCAAACATCTCGATCTCTTGGAAAAGCTGCTAAAAGTACTCCCTGTAGCTATAGTTAATATACAACATTGTATGCACACTGCTAGCCAATTTATTCCAGCCACTTTAACAACGATACCTCGCCTGACAGGCCCTGCAGAATAGCATCAGGAGTCGAGCTATGCGCAAATCATTAGAGGACTCTGAAAGTTGTTTGACACGCACTGCGGAGCTCTTTGTTGTACAGCCAATTAAGTGACCAAACAAGGAACTTGAAAATCCTCATTAATTTGCCCCTTTCTATATAAACAGAGGTTAGAGTTTTTCTTGTCACAGGCACAACAAGAACACAAATAAACACAGCATAATTCAATTTACGCTCCCTCTCAGAGCTACAAGTTTCTTTCGTTTAGTCTTCACGGAAGTTGGGACCAGCCATGCAAGCCAGAGAGAAATGGGACAAACAGAATTAATCCACTTTAAATAGTACTGGCTAAGTCCCAGATGCACCTTTTATCTGCTGAGAGCTAGTAGGTTAGCAAAGAAAAAAAAAACACTCTCTTCTACTCTGCTCTAAACTTAATGCCTTGAATCCTCTGAGGAAAGCCTTTCATTTTTTGCTTAGTACAGCAATTCAAACAGCCCACGTTACAAGCATGAAACATTCAGAAAACTTCCAGAAGAACCAGAAGGACAACTCTGACTGGAACCACCCGCCACTGTTCGCTACCTGGAATCTGCATTGGTTCATCAGTGGCTCCGACGACACCTGCACCCAGAAGCTCTTGTCATCTTCACAGAGCGGGTCGCACCTCCATAATCTTACCTATTTGCTGTACAAACCCAGAATTGCAAAAAAGGGCAAGCTGATTTACAGCACAGCCCAGAAGACGGCAGGAACCAGAGCAGCAAACAACATCAGACCAGGAAAATGCTGCAAAAGCGACACTTTGCTGCGTTCTTCCACCCTTCCAAAAAAGCTGCCACTTAGGCTATCTATTGTATTCACCAACCTCCTGCTTTGAAGCCACAGAGACTGGCTTTAAAAAATTAAAAAAAAACAACCACAAAATGAATAGGAACCCTGTGAAGATTTTGTCTTCCGAGATCTGCATCCCAAATGCAGTATGCATGCAGCATGCAAATGAGAAGAAGCCGCTGGCTGGCACCACAGGGAAATTCATTGGCCTCATGGTGCCCCAGAGAGAGTTCCAGCTCACAAATCCAAGTGAAGCAAGGAGGCGAGCTCAGAGTTTGCAATCAGGTGCATGTGTGTGATAAAAACTCTACATGCCCAGACGTGGTATGAGCCTTTATTAAAGCTTCCATTTCCAGCCACTAAATCTTACAGCAAAATTCTCTAATTTTTTTTTTAAGTTTGTTAATATGGCCTTACTTATTGCAATAGCTGAGCACTCAAGCTTTTTTTTTTTTTCTTTATTACCCCTGCTCCGTTCCCAGAGGTCAGGCGAATCATACCCATGGCATTTTAAGTTGGGGAGCTAAGAAATAATGAGCACGTGCCACTTGCTGAAGGGCATGGAAGAAATCTGTGACACCAAAACCAGCTTCAGAGCCCCCAAAAGACAAACGTTTTATGTTTTGTGCAAGTCCAGTGTTTCAGTTTAAGAAGAAATGCCTTCGGAAATTGAACAAATATCAATTCTGAAAAAATTACAGAAAATTCATACCGGCTTACGTCACACACACCAGTCACCAAATGAAGCTATGCTAATCAAATGCGTCACCCATTGTGACTCATTCTTCCACACGATGACTTTTCCATCCCTTTCCCAAAATAGAGTGCAAGAACAGTGCACTGCAGAAAGGTGGGCATGAGGGATGTAGATCTCTGCTCTCCAAAAAGCCACGCATCAGGTCCAAGCTCTCCTTAGCTAACGGAGCACCTTTCCGAGGCAACTCACTCCGTCCATCTTGGATATCCACCTTGGTCAGCTCAGCCTAAGTTGACTCTTAGTATCATGAATTACAGTCCATGTGTTTCTTAAATATCTTTACAGCCCAGTTTCTTAAATATCACCGCAATTGAAAAATCTCCCAGCAATTGTCCAGTCGTTATATTAATATGTACTTATCACATCACCTGTTGGGCTGGTTCTTGTTGAATTTTTGAGACTAAAAGATCATTTACCACACTTTCAATTAGAGGAGCAGCATTTGTAACCTCTATCTCCCGTAAATAAAATCCCTGAGCTTTTAACTCAACAAATATTGTGACACTGCACAAATTAAATCAGTATTTGTTTTAATTATGAAGTTACCCAGCGAGATGAGATGATAATCTGACATGGCATTCCCAGTCTCAGATTTGAATAACTCGCGAAATTTCCAGATCCGTTTTACATACTTATTTATATTCATTTATTTTGGGTTCAAGAGGATTTTTCCACCCAATCGCTACAGGGGCTCTGTTATGACTACTTAAATTTGTCAGCCCAAAGAAAACAGTAAGACTGATTCTAGCAATTGTTATCTTCTCAAGTCATGCTCTTCCTCCCCAAAATCCACCTTTTCTCAATTGTACTTTTGATACATATAATTGCTGGACATTTCTCACCTTAACTTTGTACCGTACTTTGTCTCAGGAGCACAGGAGTGAAGGTACACTTCCAGCCCTGTGAGCCAAAATCAACCATGGAAGTTCTTCACAGTAATGGGATCAGCACAAGGAGATCATGTCAGCAAGGTTGAAAACTCTATTTATCTGCCATCAGTGGCATACTTCCCAGTGACTTCCCATCTCCCATTGACTTCACAAAGTCCAGGATTTCGCTATTTAAGGTTTGTTGAAAAATTTCTGCTAAATTGACTTAGCCAGCCCAGACATTTTACTGCCTGGTAAAGGATAAGTGGCCTGTAACAGGAATATCTGCAGTCACATTTAATTGCTATTACAAACTTTCACTCACAAGATTTTTTGACGACTTTAGCTACGTGATTTTCCAAATGGAAACATACTGTATGAAAATATGTCCAGATACATTACTTTACCTCCATATAATACAAAGCAGAGCTGGAAAGGTTCAATTAGGTCATCCAATTCATTCGTCAAGCCCTCCATTACAGGACTGTCCTCTTCAGCATATTTACCAGCTTTGACCACATTTATACTAAACAGCTCAGGCAATGACCTTTCATCACTTTTTGACTACTAAAAAGGTAGGCGCACGATTACTGTTTAAACACACAAGTAGTCTTTCCAAGTGAAAGGGAAGAAGTCCTTGAAATTAAGGGTAAGGTGAGGTTTGTGCAGAATAATCAGGCTTTATTCTATCAATGCCAAGCTTTCTGGAGAATATATTAAACTCACTATTCACTACTGTTTGAAAGAAGACAAAACAACCAAGAGCATGCATCGACTCTGTAGAGTACACCTTTCCACTGTAGAGCGGAAAGGACAACTACAGGTCAGGTAGAACCCTAACAGGGTTGTGTAGTCCACGGTCAAACCAGCCTGACCACGTTTCCAGTGGAATCTGTAGGCAAGACAACTAGCTTGGGAGTGAGTGTTGCAATGTAAAATTTCCTAAATTCCTTCAAATGCTAGTTACTTTCTTTGGGATCTTAAGGGAATTCACACCAGATAAGGGACGTGTAACTCCATAACTCATCTTTATCCATTAATGTATATGGAAGGGAAAAGGTGACTCCCTCTCATCACCATATCCAAAGGGAAGACAGACAGCCTACCAGCACAAAGGGGTACTGTTTTATTGTTAAAGTCCTAGAAATCTAAACCGTCTAATCCCACACGTTAAATGAAATATGCGTTCACAAAATAAAGTCAATACTGACTGCAGGGAAGTTGAATTTTGCAGGAAAATTCTGGTATAGACAGCCCCCTCCAGAAACACAGGGTTCATTTTTACACCTCTGCATGTTATATATACACATATAAGTAACAATCAACCACCCATAGGTACAACATCAATGTTCATAAGCACAAGACAGAAATCAGAAGGTAAAACGTTCACATTTCTTAAAGCAGCATTAACTCACCCATAGTATACAAACAGGTTTATACAAAAGTCAGTGGAGCAAATGCTATAAGGCAAGGTGACAGGATAAATAACGAAACCCGAGGCCCCACTCTTGAAAATCCTACAAGCAGGTCTTTCCAAAACGCTGGGGCTTGACTTTGTTCATGTAAAACACAATGTAAGCCTACAAAAGTCGGGCCATAGCTGGGTGAACTTTATGGGACATTATGTTCCTAATCCTATATTTAGTTTGCAGCACTCTCCTCCTCCCAACGTTCCTGTGCGAGGACACTCTGCATTTCATTGCGATCTTACCTCCTCCCTCATGCCGAGTGTTGCCATTTCAAATTGTTTCTAAATTTGCAAGTGTAAGAGGGGAAGAAAGACAACTAAGGAAATGCAGGTGGCAATTACATGAGTGACATGTCGTAAGTGAAACCCAGCTGGTCTGGAGACACATCCACGAGCAGGAGTTTTGCATTCTTTACTTGCATGCATCCATACTGTCCTGCTTATTCTGATGGACGGGTGAGTCTTGTCAGATCTCTCTGTGTTTTTTCCCCACTTTCTGGTTCAGAGATTTTGCCCCAAATTTTTGTCAAGTCTGAGAGCAACGGGGCAGGTGGGAGGAGAAGAAGAATAGAATTATTATCCTGTAACCTTAACCTTAGCACTTGCTGCCACAAAGATGGTAACAATCAGGTTATTCACAGAGACAAGACCCACTTCACAGTCATTCAGTCAAACAACTGGACACATGTATTAAAAACACAAGAAATACCTGGACATAGGCCCTGCAAGAGCGCTCCCTTTTCTGAAGCTGAGTCCATAAAGACAGCAGATTAAAGACGGAATAGAAAAAACAAGTTAGTGATAGAACAAGGGAAAAAAAAAACTGAAGAAAACGCCTATGAAAAAAACCTCATTTCTCTCTTTAACAGCTCCTGAAAACCAACCAAATCAAAGGAAGCATGCGAGTTAGGCGGCAGTGGAAGGCTGGAAGGACTGGCTCCAGAAATATGGGTTAGTCCTTTTTCAGTGAAGTAAAGCACAGACTGGCAACTTTGCAAGAGCAGCTGTTAGATGGTAGGAGATACTGAAGTCAAGTAGAAATGCTCAAGAGATGATGTTTTCCTTACAGCTTGGAGATCACACATGGTACTTCCACGTCAAACAAGGCTGGAAAGGATGGGGCTGATGGTTATTTACATAAGAGGAGCATGGGCTCTGCAGTCAGACAGTGTTGATGGTACAGGGAGGTATAATCAAGCTTTGGATGAGCAGGACCAATTCCAGGGAGCAAGATGTATGCAGGACTGCATCTTGATACAGGATGGACCTGTATGGACCCATCCTGATACACCTGCTGAGGTCTCTGGCTCAAGGCAAAACCTATACAGTTCCAGCTTCACTGCTGTGAGCTTGCTTTAAGCCAGCTCAGCCCAGTGGGATCAAGTGTGATCACACATTGCACTGAAGGAAAGAGCATTGCCCAGGGCTCCTGATAGCGTAAAAGACCACTGAAGAGGATGTAACAATGAAATGGGAATCCGATGTAATATTTCCAGTTGAGGGCATTCTCTCCCCTTTGGATTAAACTGCTTCTCCAGAAATGCATTTTCCAGTCCTCTCATACTAAGTTGTGCTTTCCTTTGTAATTCCTGGGCCTAAATGCTTTATATGCTGAATAACTTTTCCACAAAGAATCCCACCTTTTTCCTTAGAATCCACGTTTAGGACTGCACTTTGATATGCGCTTGCATGCCTCCTGCCTGGTAACTGCACCTCAGTGTGTCACGAAATCCAAACAGGCGCTTATTTACCTCCCCAGGACTCTGCAGGCAGTCTGCAGCAGTGAGCTAGAATTGGTGAGCTGTGCATCGGTACAACTAAATCTTGCAAAATCAGTCTGCTCAGAGCTGCTGCCTTGGCTGAGTTTGGTTTTGCTGATGTGCCTGGGTTGGAAATTGCACATCAATAGAGATTTGGGGTAACTTGTGCTCTCAACGCACAGCAGTGCAGTCCCATTAGTATAGCTGAGAGCCAAATTTGTCCCCAAGAGTTTTGAGGCTCTGAAATAAACAAAATTCACCCAGGTATCATGCAATGCCTAATTTCAATTTCTAATTCATCAATTTGTAACAGCAGAAATCTTCCTCTGGGTAAACTTGGCCAGTACGAAGACTTTACAGAAACAAATGGAGATCAAAGAAAGCCTTGCTGAAAATTAGAGAGCTATCCACTCGGGGGTCTTGCTAGTCTGCAATAGGACAATTATTACCTTAATTAAGCCTGATCCAGTGGAAAGCATAAAGCTTTTAGTGACAGGAAAGTGGCTTCTGAAAGATGACGGCTGTTAAAAATTCTGATTATGCCAGTTTATTTCAATTCATTGTACATCAGCTTGTAAAAAAACTCAGTACGAAACAGCACAGGTGATTACTTTCATATCCCCTTAAAATTTCCTTTAATGATTAAAAGAATACTTAATGGCTAGTGCTTACTTTATTTCTTCTTTTTGACTAAACATCCCTAAACAAAACTCTTTGCAAATGGCTTCCCCCCCCTCTTTTTTTTTTTTTTTTTTTTAAATACTCTTGATCAGTGAAGGGGAAAATGGAGCGGTAACTGCTGCCTTTTGTTTGCCCAATACTACTTCCAAGTTGAATTCATGCATTCTTAAATGAACACAGAGCAGTTGCTCTTCTAAAGAATTAAGTGGGGAATGAGAGCAAGTAAATTACCAAGCCTGTCATTTGGATCACTGACTCACATCGCTGTTTTGCAGGACTCCACACGGTCCAGAATTTTAATGCGGAGTGCAATTGATTTGTATGAGCTGCTTGTGCAAAGCTGATGGCGGGGGGGTGGGAGGGGGACCTGCAAGGGGCACCCCAGGAGTGACAGCCGACCTGAGGAGCTCTGCCTTGCCCAGTCCTCCCCTCCCCTTGGTAACTCATACCTGCCCCTGTGATACAACCCCATTTCATGTAATTGAAACAAATATTGGAAGGTGGGATATAAAAAGATGAAAAATATGTGCTTGCAAAGCTGAAGTGACAAAATGTTGGGTGTGGCTAGGGTATATTCCAAAGAGCAAGCAGACTACAACCATGAAACCCGTTAGTAGGTGACATTAATCGCTTTTTTTTACCTGATATTGTCAGACATCACCATCATTTCAAACAAAGAACCGTGGTATGATTACAACAAATAATGTTATGCTGATGTAACAGTTAATACAATTATTACCTACATTGTTATAAAATAGCTGGAAGCAGCACTAATTAAAAGCATCAAGATAACCTAATTCACAGCACATGCAAAGCACATGAGATGCAGGACTTCAATTCCCATGGGGCTGTAAATATTAAACAATCCAGAAGCCCTTTGCATTTACAACAGCGTAAGTCTACAATAATAACTTACAAGAAAAAAGACAATGTTACTTCTACGAAAAGTATTTCTCTTCAGAAGATACACAAGAAATTTCAGGCTTCGCTGGGATCATTTGTTCCCTGTATAACCTTGGGACCAAGTTCTATTGTCACTTACGTGGATGCCAGGACCGTCAGAGCCAGCTACACAACTGAGAACAAAATTCTGTCTTATTTTAACTAGGTGGCCAATATAACCATGTGCTCATAGCCAAAGGGTTCAGCTGCAGTTTGTTCTGATGACCAGGCACACAGAATTCACCATCTGAATCCTATATAAATTCTATCCTATGTGTTTACATGAGATTGAGTGATGAAGAGGGCCTTGGACCAAGAAAACCCTCAACTTAAAATGTATTCTTATGGACTCCACAGCCTGTATTTCCTCCCACGACTGGCAACTTCTAACAGCTTCAGTATGTAGCAATTACTCTTAATTTTGGAAGTGACAGAAGGACTAATAATTCTTCCCAAACAGTGGGCACAGAAACCACACCATCACCATGCAGTAAGTTACTTCCAGGCTAAGTCATGGGTCATCACTAAAAAGGTCCTCTAATACTAAACCATCCTGAAGACCTTAAGCGTAAATATGATGGTATCTTCTGCACCTTTGGTAAATGTATCTCCAGTGTAAAGAAATGTTTCTGTCTGCTTTTATTTGTTTATATTCATGCATATAAGTGTTCATTTGACCTTCACATCAGCATCTTGTAATGCTACAAGATGAAAAAAAATCAAAATCCAGACTCTCTCTGTCTCTTGGGGCTTTAAATATTCAGATTTTCTGGATCACATTACATGGTATTTCACAGACAGATTCAGGACTGGAAATGCTGGACAAAATTCTGGTCTCATTCACACTGGCACAAGTCCAAAATAATTGCCGTGGCATCACTTGAGTTATTCTCATACTGAGCTATGAGAGCTGAGACCACAATGAAGTACCTGGAGTTCATATATCTACACATCTAAGGGTATACATTTCCCAGCACCAATAGTACACTTGGCATTTACAACTGTTTCGTTTCTCAGCAGAATAAAATACACTGTAAACGAAAAACTGCCAGGTACTCTTGTCTACTATGAAAGAATCACCGCCCTAAAACGGCAGTTGTTCAGAAAGACATTTATAATAGCTCTCCAGGGAGAGCCAAACCCTTCTTCAGCCTCCTGTCCTTTCCCGAGCCCCTTTGTTTTTACCTTATTTAAGCTGCGTGCAGCACTGTCCTTCCCACCCGGAGTCAGGTTTCGGAGCTGCACATCAAGCAAGTTCACCAGCTGGACCATGGCGGACACAGAGTACGTAATGTCACCAGCATACAAGTGGTTTTTTGTGTGCTCCGCAAGCTCCCGGGCAATGTTGGCAGCCATCTCCCCCGACTTCATCTGCAATTGAGAAAGCAGAGGAAAAGGTTGTCCCTGGCTCTTAGGATGATGTTACTCCAGTCCTTTCCAGCCCCCAGTGTTAAGTAAGTCAACTTCCTGCAACAAGAAGAGGAGAGAAGAAGAGGAGAAGAAAAGAAGAGAGGAAGAGAAGAAGTTCCCAAGAAGGAAACTACAGCAAGGGTCATCATGTACAGCACTGAGTATGGTTTAAATGCAAGTGTTTTTTCCAGGTACAGTCACCATGTGGGCTCCAACACAACAATTTCTGATCTTCTCACAGGGCACGGCTGGAATTGAGGGGCAGCTGCTTCTTTGCACTGTGGCAGATGCAACCAAAGACGGCACTGCTTTCAGTGGGATGCGCCAGGCTAAGGAGGCCTTCAGTTAGCTTGTCCCATTGCATTATCTATGCCACTTGGGAAAAAACAAACCATGTAGATAGTCTCTCCCGTCAAGAAAGAGCAGTTTCTAATTCCAGAAGATATTTGACAGCAAAGAAATGATTTTTGTTACAAATCCTGTGCAAAAAAAGTTCCTTGTGAAAGGAATAAAAATAGATGACATAACCCAGGTGAACGAGAGAAAAAAGTTCACAATTCCCACCATGTGGATTTAATAATCAGGTGCTAATTTACCACTTAGTATTTGCACGCGGGAGATGTGCTCCTTACCACACTAGCCACTACTACATCTGTAATGAGGCTAGTGATTCTCAGCACATAAACGTGTAATAATTCAGGAGCAAAAGGCTTAAGGCTTCAAGCAGAGGCCCACTGGAAGGGAAAACCAAGTAGGCTGTTTGGCTGAATCTTCTATTAAAAGACTTTTATTGTCTAGTTAAGTCATAAAACTCACAAATCACCCGCAGCGAAATTCACTGTGCAATTATCTGGGAAACTCTCTCTTTCCTCCAGGGGCTTTTCCCCCTTTCTTGCTCTGTTTTGCTTTCCTTGTCTGGTGCCCCTTTCCTCTTCTGTGCCGTGGGGACTGGGGACAGGGCAGCTGGTCCCATCTCCTTTCTACTAGCAACCCACTACAAAAATACTATTGCAGGTTGCTGGTCTTTTTAAAGTTATGTACCACTCTGTGATCTGGAATCATATCTACGGGAAATATGCCAGGGATAAGGAGAGATTACACAGGATGAGATTTAAATGAAGCTCCCACTTCTCTGTTGGGCTCAATGACCACTCCGCTGGGTTCTTCATATGAAATTTCCAATTGTCTTATCTTCCAACAGTTAGCAATCAGATATTTCTCTTGTTCCCTCAATTTCTGGTGCTTATTATAAAAGCGAGATTCTAGGGAAAGATTGCAGGCTGAGCTTCTACCTCTCTGTAAATCAATTAGCTGAGTTATAAATGAATAACTTACTTCCATCAATTTGACAGCAACAGCCCATCTGATTTAATGAAATCTAACTGAAGATGTTCATATGCTCATCTTCAGAGAATTAAAGCATATGATGATACAGATAAGATAAATAAAGGAGATAATGTGTTGTTCTTCCCATTAGAGCAGTGATAACATATATTCAAAACGGAATTATTTCTTCTTTGTTACACACAAGCCTAATGCCATAGAAACCAGATCCTATTCTTAGAGCTGCCTGCTCTCCTAAGCAGCTGAAGAAATCCACGCATCAGCACAGAGGCTGAATTTTGACCTCTTTTGTTGGCACCCAGAACTTTAAAGAATGACTGTATGAAATCCCGTTACATAAAGAAATCAATTTCAACATTTTCCTGCGGTTCATCGCTGGAGCTTAGCATGTATCGTGGCACACGGTGTTTCTGTAAGCCTTGCAGAAAACAGTATGAAAGCAAGATTTTTTTACGGACACATTAGGAAAAAACCCTGCTACCCAATATTTGAAGCGTACACTTTCTCTTGGATCACGCACCTGTGCAAACTGGCATACTCAGAGCTACAAAGGCAAACCCAGGAGTCTTCTTTTCCTGTAATAAGCCTCTTGTTATATCCAACTGCAGCTGCCGTTGTTCCTAGCTGTCTGCAAAAGTGGTGCGGGGTGGTCGTTAATAAACCTTTTTCCTTTTATCTTGGACCGATCCTTAAAACTGCAAATCTAAGGATTTCTAGTGTGACTAAATTAACACCCCAAAACAGGCAACAATGGAAGAAATGTCTGAGAAAAGGCACATTAAAGCTCAAAATATGTGAACTCCTGGGACATAGAAGTATTTACCCAAACTCATTTCACACACCCAGGTTTCCTGAAAACACAGAGTTGTGCCATTCCCTTGGGACAATGTGTCTGGTTGACAGGTGATGAAGCTACTTCCTAGCACTGATAATCATTTCCAAACCTATTCATTGTCACCCAGAAAATGCAGCTAGAAGTCACTACAACAGTGCTGAGACACTTTCCATCCTGCCTGTGTGCATAATGCAAGAGGTATCCAAAATGATGGTCGTATGACGTTAAAGCTAATTTCCCCAATTCTTTTGAGCATTTTCCACTGAAATTGAGGTTTCTCCTACGCAGTCTATGTGATCAGTCCCAAATGACGAATATTCCAGGCCTAAGATATATGTCTGGTCTCTTACAACAAAAGGACTGAGCCCCTTTTTTGGTTAATTCTACAAAATGCTCAGCAAAGCTCACTGGTGCCAAGAAGACGCATTACTTACTAACTTCCCTCCAATAAAGGACCTTTCCACATCTTCCTCTTCATTATGGCTGCGTGGAAGACCAGCAGCATTTCTTCCAAAACTTTTAAACCCAAACACTAACATAGGTCACATGGGAACACAGGAACAATCCTTGGAGGTTCTTCAAGGGTCAAGCTGTCCTTGAGAGGCAAGCAAGAAGTAGGGAAAAAAATGTGCAAGTAACTGAGCTTTCTACTGACAGGCTCAAGAACATTAAAAGTAATTAAAAATAATACATCTCTCTGATTTGAAACTATTTTTTTTTTAAATTTTCTATCTTGATTATGAAAAAATGTAATTTAAAAAAACCAAAAAGGATTCTGGGATAAAAGAAAATGTTCTATTCAAATCAAATTGGGTTTCTTGTTGCTTTGGGTGATTTTTGCCTTTTTTTTTTCTTTCTTTTACAAATTGATTAAATCTAGTCTTGGAATGCTAATTTGAAGGACAGAAAAAATGTTTCCTGCCAAAAATGCCAACACACAAAACAGTTTTCTAGCTCTGTCAAAAAAATTGCTCCCCTCTTCCATTTGAGCATACTGGCAGGACTCAGGCCGGATTTACAAATGAGCACTGGCATACCTGAAATCACGCTGTGCAACACTTTGCTAATATTTACCAAGTTTGTACCAGTATCTTGTGTTTCCTCATGACTGTAAAGACTGTGAAATAATACCTGTTGGAGAGAGTACATATTCCTGCCTGTTTCATATATGCCAAGGAAAAGAAGCCGGGAGCTTTGTCTGGAAAGAGTAACAACGACCCTCCTGCAGCATCGCTCATTGTTTCAGCCCTTCTTTTCTCAAAAGGAACAGACTGCAGAAGAGGACAGTAGAATAAAAATGTGATAAACTGCAGAAAATAGGTATTTGGGAAAGAAAGATTAGAAGAAATAAGAAAGATGCTGGGAAGGGAGAAGAACATGCTGAAACACCTGCTCCATCCAGTACATTATGTTGCTCTGGAAACAGACTGTCAAAAGCAACTGGATAGAAGATTTCATCGTGGTGTCCTCAGGACCGCAACTTCACCCTCAGGCCTGGACACGACGATGCAGTGATGTCCTCCACAAAACCCCACTCCCTCTGCCCGGCACACCCAGGCAGACCTACAAGACCTGATGAAGGTACTTTGAACCCTAAGGTTTATCTGCTCTTTGTGACTGTATCATCGAGGCTGTTCAGGTGGACAATATGAACACGGATGGCATGTGCTTAAGATTTACAGCTTGAGGCTTTTTGTGCATTCATGAAGGACACAACGCTTTCTATTCTGCTACAAAAAAGGCCTCCTGTCTTTCAGAGGCTGAGCGTAGCAGTGCCTCCCCTCCCAGGAAGCACCCACAACTGAAAGCCGTGGCAAGGAAAAGATATTTTCAGGCAAGTCACACACTGCGCCAAGGACGGTACTGATGAAAGCAGGAGGTAAAACAAACAGGCTGAGACTGAATGTATGACCTCATGATCAGGATGATACAATGTATCCAAAGCCGACCTTTTTGCTTCCTTTTACTGCTTGACTCTAGAAATAACCCAGGTAGCAGTGCATAATTCAATGGCACTGGCAAGTTTATTCTCCTGCTACGTTACAAGGGCATGGTAGGCACCAACAATAAAGTTAAAGTAAATGTCAGGAGGCCAATGAATTGCTGAAGCGGACATTTGTTCTGATCTTCCATCAAGAACAATAACTCTAATGGAAGCTAATAGAGGGTTGTAAAACCTAATACCGTGATGCAAGGAGGCAAACACCCAATGTACGGTCTGAGCACAGCAGCAGAAAGAAAAGCAAGTAATAATCCTTACTTCACCACAGGGACATGAAAACAAGCACAGCATTTCCATACCATCCTCTCTGGCTTGGCTGAAATCCCTCCAGGGGACCCATCACCCTTCTTCCTGAGCAGCTTGGACCAAGCAGGTGACAGAAAAGGGGATTTTTGGGAGACAAAGCACATTAGGAATGAAGATACACCGAGCAGGTATGAACCCTGGCTGCCAAAGAAGTGTTTCTACCCATTTTGTAAGCTGGGCTGCAGCTGTGGATGCAGTGGGATGGGTGGCCAAGGAGGACCCAAGGGCTGGGGACACCAGAGAGCTGAGCGTGTCCTCACGGCATGGCTGGCTTACTGCTTCCTCTAGCTGCCCTCACAGCAGCAAGAAAAAGAGCTGGCCTGGCTTAGAGGAGGAAGGTTCCTCTTTCAGCTTTAGAGAGGCGCTGGAGCAAAACTGCAAGCTTAGGACAGGGAAGTGTCCTGTCCATGGCAGGGATGTGAGAAACCAGTGCCTGATTTATGGATAAATCAGTCTTATCTCTAAGCACAGTGGTGATTTCCAAGCCTCTTGCTTGGGCAGGGAAACCAAGCGGCTATTGATTATTTTGTAAGTAATTTAAAACTGTGTTTGCTGTAAGGATCCTACTGAATGCAACCCCTAACACAAGCCCCTAGGCAAGCCCGGCAGGGCTTTCCCTTCAAAAGTCACTCCTGGTAAAGTCTTGACGTTTTGTAGCAGCACTCCATAGAGGTTGAGCCACATATCCCAAGATCCCAGTGGACTTGCTCCCACTCAGACATCGAAAGTTTAGATCCAGAGTCATTTAGCAGATCCCTCTAGTCTTTCCATTGACTGGTGGAAGGTTCCCAAAGCCGAACATAACTGAATTCCTCCAGAAAAATAGTAACAATATAAAAAAAATAATAATCCAGTCCCAATTGTAACCTGCTGGGCATTTCTGAAAACCTGGCTCTTCAATTTTAGCCTGCTTTGAAAGCACGTAACAAATTAAATGGGGCTCATTTGTTAGGCAAATGATAGGTGGAGTTTCAAATAAAATAAGCCTAACCTTGATGGAGATTTCATCAGTGCACGATATTATTTCCCTCTGCTAATGGCTAACGGCCTAGACATCCTCACCGAGCAGCAAGAGGTCTCCCAGCTGCCTGGGTGAATTATGGCTAGAGTAAGTAATATTAACCCCTCCAGGATAAGTACGTGGGTCATAAAACAAGAGCTGCACAGCTGCTAACGCCAGCAAAGCCAGTCTTTCTTCATCAGCTAGCTGAGCGTATGGCAGGAGAGATGCCCACCCTCCATGTGGGACAAAAGGACCGTGGGCTTTGTAACGGCTGTACCATGTCACAGCAGCCCCTTGTCTTTGGGGAGGGACAGGTACAAATACAGATGAAGTAAGACAGGGATGATCAGGGGTGTACACGCTCGCGATTCACAGGTTGTTGAGCCTCAGTTAAGATGGGGGGCAGGGAGGAGAAAGCCAAAGGGTCTTGTCTGTAGGGTCACTCCATCCCGTTCACCAGCGAGCACTGGCCCTCTGGGAGCGCAGTGCTGCTACCGCACAGCAGCACAGCTAGCCCACAATGCTGGGCCTCAGTCGCTCTGGCTAAAGGAGTGAATAAATCCCCACAAATTGCTATAATAAGGATTCAGCCCACAGACTCTGTGGCGTAAACACACATCTGGTCTCTGTTTGTAATGAAATCAGCTGAAAGCACCACTGTGCATTAATAACAAAAACGTTCAACATATTGCTACCAAATAAGCTCTGCTTGTCTTGAACTTCTATTGTCACATGTTAATGCACTTTTAACACTGATAAATGATGAAGTGCTACAAACATTCATCAAGGGACTTCAGAGTCAAAAGATATGCATTACTGTGGCATTGTTTTCTATTCCATCAGTTCTTTTACAATTTGGGCAGAAGTTAAAAACAGAAAGTCAGAAGCGCAATGCAAACATTTCATATTGAGCCTGCTTTTCTTTGGTAAAGATTTCTCAACTAAAGGATTTATCCTGTGCTTGTGTGGCGTGAGAAAATCCATGGGGATGTGTGAAAGGGAAAGTTTCCTTTTGCAATAAGTCAGCATTTTCCATATGTCCACCCTCCCTCTTCCTACTTTTCTTGCCACAAACAGGAACTGTCATTCACTCTAGTTTAATTGCACTCTCCGGTCCCTCTCATTTGTCTTTCCCTCACCCTCTCTGCCTCAATTTCCATCGAATTTTTACAGTCTTGCTTTCTCCTTGCAATTCCTGGCTACGATGGATGGCTTATACTTTATGTGTGACTGTTGGTCACTTTGGGTTCCCTGTTGTGAAAACAGCCAGGGAGCTCAGGAAGGTCAGTGCGTAGATTTGGTGTGGTCAACACATGGGAAGGGTTTTACCTTCTGAGTGATGTGGTTGATCCAGGGAGAAGAGCAGTTGCTGAGATCAGGTCCTTGGGGCTCCCAGATCCCATCTGGTGCAAGACATCGGAAAGTTGCAACACCTGGAAGAGGAAAGCCACTCTGTTCAGTGTTATTGGTTGCATTTTGCTCCCAGGATCCCATGCCACAGGTTTCATTTCACAATGATGGACACCTCGTGCAAAGCCTGGGAGCTTATTAGTGCTCAGGACCTCAGTAGGACACTTCTCAGTCATCTCAGAGTCTTATTCTCCCATCATCTTAGTGCTTAGGAGCTTTAAAACAAAAAACCCATAAGGAAGTGCAGGGATATCATCTCCATTTAGCCAAACAGAGACTATGGACAGAGGGCTTTGCTTTAGGCCAGGCAGGAAAGCTGCCAGGGACTAAGACATTGAAGCTGGATCTCAAACGCTGAGCCAGCACCTCGAGTGCTCTGCGCTGGTGCCCCAGGATCAGATCCTGCACCTTGATTTCCTTGCTGCTTTACGAAGGTTTTACTGTTCTGAATCATCATTAAACCATTTGGGTGGAGAAACACAAAAGCTTAAATGCTACGAATGCCAAGATGTAAACCTGGGCTTTACTGTCCACCCCCAACCAGTGAGAGGGACTTCAGAGGAGAGGTTTCTTCGGCAAGGGCCACCCAGATCCCTCCTGCAAAAGACAGCAAAGCGCCTCAGATCCTTCCAAACAAAGAGAAATGCGTCCAAAATGGTGCAGTTAAAGATCTCTAAAAAGCTAGAACGCCGGTACGCTAGATTAAAGACTGCATCCTATAAAGTGGTCTGCCCTGCAGAGCCGAACTTTTCATCAGAGGAGTGAATTACAGGCTAGGTCTGATGGTAGCGCCGATTAAAACCAGTGAGAGTTTGCTCATGCCTTCAAAGGGAGTTGGAAGAGGCCCACTGCTAATATACCACAGCTTTTAACAAGTCACATGAATCACTGAAATTAGAGATGGGAAAGGCTTATTGCCATCTTGCCATCCCCTATCAACAAGTTGTTTGTTTTTTTTTTCTTAGCTATTTTCATCCAGTCCTTAGCTCTTGTGCTTAGAAAAGGGCTCCCTACATCCAGCCTTCACTTTCCTTTTTTATCTTTTCTTTCCTTTTCCACAGCTTCAGTTCAGACTATCTTTTCCCCTCTCTCTGGGAACCACATGATACTTTTTGCATTAATTTTACCAAGTTGGGCTGTGAAAGAGAGTCAAAATGTTCTGTACCTATTCTCACCACTGACGTCTTTCCATGCCCCTCATACTTAACGTGTATTTTATCAGTCTGACCTCACCAAATTCAAGAGAGAGTCGGTATTCGTATACACAGGTGTGAATGGCTCTCCGGGGCAATGGAGCAGAGAATTAACAGAGAGTCTCCTCTGCGAGCCAGATCCCTCCAGCCCTTATTTTCAGGCAATTTCCTCCACCTTCTGATTTCTTCTTGGCAAGCGGGTTCTTGGGGCTGGACACCAAGACTAGCTTGAAAAACAAATACTTTTGGAAAACTCCATTTGTTAAAATACAGCAAACTGAACCGTATGCCAAAACTCATTCTTCATTCAACCGTGTTTTAATTTGGACAGAAAATTTCCAAAAGCGACCTTTTGGACGAAAACAACTGGGGGGAAAAGAGTAGAAGAAAAGCAACAAAATCCAACAAACAATAAAACATTTTGAAAGATTTGGCTTTGTTTTCTCCCCTGCTTTCCCTGCTGATCACACCGGATGCTGTCTGGAATTTGAAAAATCACTCATGCTAGTTCAGGAATTCGATCTGGGAATACCTGTGCCCCAAAATGCTGGCCACAGCCTTCGAAATGTGCAGCACAGAGCTTCAAAATGTAAGTTTTGTTTGTTTCCTCTGTGCCCCCTCACCCCCCACAACAAGCAAAGCATCAGCCATCAACACATCAGCCAATGAGCCTAGGGGCTACAAATACAGGCAAAGGCATCATACATAGCTTCTAGAGGCAGAGGCACATCAAGTTCAACCCCACAAGGTCGTTAGCTTGTACTCTTCTTCAGACAGAGCTTGGAATGCCAAAGATCCTGCACAATGTGCTCAGCATATTGAGGCTCTGGCCCAGGCCACCTGCTTGCCACACTTCACCAAGGCAATAGAGACCTGACAGAAGGCATCAGCGTGCCTCACTGATGAAAGCACGTGTGCCACAGGGCCCCATGGGAAACCTGGGTGCACACTTACAACGTCCCATGGGCAAACGGAGACAGCACACCGTGTCCTCCCACCCCTCAACTCACCTATTGAGCCCATGGGACACGGCTGCTTCGCCACCTGGCCCTGCCGAGTCCGAGACCACATAATATCACGGGCTTCCATGGGGTCACAGCTCTCCGCGCCAGCTGGTGGCAGCTGGGAGGAGGCGGGTGGGAGGTGTGTGGTCATTTCATCGGGGATGTCGGCCATGGGCGATGGCGTACTGGTGCTCCTGTTCCTTCTGCCTGAGGCCGAGGTGGTGGTGGGACGGCCAGTGCTGCTGGTGGCCACCCGTGGCGTGGTACTGGCGGTGGTGCTGCCCGAGCCCAGAGCCCCCGATGTTGATACTCCTGAAATAAAGGCAGAGCTGATTAAAGAGAAGAAGGAAAAAAAAGAACTCAAGCCTAGGTCCCAAGGATGTCCTCTCTGCTGACTGTGGTGGCCTGCAGGGTGTAGCTGGAGCTACAACTGATGGATTGCTGCACAGCCACCTTTCAGAGAGAAGCTGGAGCACACAGCGAGAGAAGCACACAGGGGGGTAATGACTGCTGGAGCATAACCGATTTTCCAAAAGCACTAGCATCTGATGAAAATAAAGCAGCATTTTATGCCCTCGCCATTTTTCTTCCTGGCATTTTAATGTAAAAATCTTATTTTCCATCTTTTAGGGAACACCTAGCACAGAAGTGCTTTTAATTTTTTAGTGTTGCTGAAGACCCAGCTGGTTTGGGTAGAAAAACATTTTCCATGGTGCAGTAAAAAAAAAAACACACAAAAAAACCCACACCACAAATCCATCCTCAAAACAGCAGTGCACAGAGGGATGAATGCAAGGCTGTTCTCCGGAGCAAGCCCTTCCTTTTCTCTCAGCTTCATGCCTTGCTGCTTCATTGCAACAGCAGCGCTTGGCCCTCGAGCTGCAGGCCGCATGGCATATGCAAAGATGCACGTCAGCCCAGCCGGATCCTCAAGAGTTTAATGCTCAACAGGCTATTTCATTTAAAACCTGCAATGAGCGGTTGAGCAGCAAGAGGTGGAAACCTGCTTTAGAAATGCATTAATCTATCCTACATCTTGCAATAGCTGTGCTAAGTACTGTGTGTGGTGAGTATTGAGGGATGCCCACCTTATAATTACATTATTTTGCCTCCTTTTTAGACCAAGGTGCTTGCAAAGACTGGAGTTTCACATGGATTTCTTTATGGCTTGGCCTGAAATCTCAGGTGGGGAAACTGAGATGGGCTGCCTTCAATTGCTGCCCCATCGCCCCTGCTAGAAGCGTACCGCTTGTAAAGAAGCCTGCTTCTCCCATCTTCTTTGCCCCTCACAAAGATAAGCACCCTCCTGCCTCTCTCAACATAACACTTTCACTCCAATTAAATGCCAGATAGTCACAACTGTCACCTCAGTCCCTGCCTGGAGAAACACTGGGGCTGTCTGGGAAAGGCAGGTAAGAAGACTATTATGAATAGGCTTGTCTGATCCTTGTCTGGTACCATTCTCTCTTTAATTCCCATGCCACAGCATCTCCCTAGCATCCCACTCCTTCCAGCATCCCAAAATCCTTCAGAATCACAGTTGCTCCATATCCAGCAACACGTATTGGAGTTTCTACGTGAAAGACAGACACATGTGAAATCCAGCCTAGCTAGAAATTAAAATTAAATGTGAGAATCACCCTGTCACCCCGAGGAGCAGCCTCTTAACTATTCAGCTGTGTGAGCAGGCTCATCCTGCAAGCTTCTGAGAGCAGAGCCTGTCCTCTCTTCTAGGTCCAGTGAAGCAGACCACACTCACTATTTGTGCAATACGAGTTATTAATGTATAATGATATTGTTCATTCAAGTCAACCTATTTCAAGCAGAGAGATGCCTGCCTTTAGTGCAAAATAGGAGTTTTTCCATTCTGAAAGGTGGGGTTTTCTTTGTTATTTAAGTAATTTAAGGCCATGGTGCTGTGAGCAATTCTCCTGCTCCAGAGTAATAAACAACATGGCAGTTGAAGTACATGCTTGCTCTGCTTTTAGGTAATTTTACTCCAAGCCTGAGACATCCTCTCCTCAACCTTTAAAACTCAACAGCATCATAAACATAATTTTCTGAGGGATCAGTATTTTTCAATAAAATGTTCAGTTTAAAAATCCCAGCTCTACCGTTTCTCAGCAAATGGGATTATCTTCTTCCCCCCATCTCCAAAAAGGTGAGCAATAGCACAACCGGCACTAAACCACCTGAGCACCAGGACACTGATCTGAAATCAGGTCTCCTGAGCTCATTGATCAAATTTTCCAGCCTTCTCGTGCCACCTCCCTTCCACTATGAGCCCTGAGTTTGAATGAACTCAAAAAAATACAATGCAAAATTCTGCAGACATTGACAGATTTCTCCCAGTTTCTGCTCAAAGCTGCGCTAGATCACCAAGCAACTATTTCCATCTGACGTTACGGGAAGAATTAAAATTTGTAGAGAACAGTGGCAAATATTACCTGTTTTTACTACAGCAGGTCTTGCCATGAATACATATTTTATTTCTTCATAATAACGATTAGCCCAGTAGATAACAACCTGCAGAAAATTTCCCATTTACTCATGCAATAACAAGTTATTTTACATTTGCAAAATGACCTATGCCGTGCACTACAGGCACAGAGGTACCGAGTAGATACAGCAGATGCAGTTTCAAAGCCAAAACTAGCAAACCCCCTTAAAATAATCCTTACAGTCATTTGTGAGCATATAGAAACATATACCGAGCACCCAGGAGCTCCCCTTGATCTACACACAGAGATGCTGCATTTTTGAGCCTAGCTTTCATTGACAATCATTAAATATCTCATGGTGTGTAGCGGCTAGGCACAAGGGATTTAATGGCATTTTCCTTTAGCCATAAAAAAGTTAGTTGTTTTATCTTTCATAAACTCCTTGGCAATAGCGTCAAAATCTCTTCGAGGGCTTGTTCTTCCAACTTTTTTCTTGATTAACTGGGTTTTCTTGCTGTTTTTCGAACTAAACACCTCCACCATTTACACAGGACAAATTATTTGAAGACATAAAAGAGCTGCCTCGAAGTGGCCTAACGGAGTCAGATGGATGGGATACCACTGAACTCAGCTCAAAGGTCTGATTATTCAACGAGTCAATTTGGTAATAAGCGCCAGTGAACATGATCACCATGCTAACACCACCCAGTTTCACTGGCCCCAGGCAGCACCACTTGCCAATTTTGCTCACACAACTGTGTGCTTTAAAACAAAGTTAATTGGTAAGAAGGGAAAGAACAAGAGATCAGGGTCATTTACATATAAATGATTCTCAGATCCAAGCAAAACCATGAAGAGATTGCAACCTGTGCAAAATTACCTAAATCCTACCGCACAGAACAGAGATCAAGCCTCCAGATTAACTCAGACTGCCAATAAACTGTGAATTTTTAACTCAGGGAAAAGCAGCACTGCACCATCGCTTTAACAGAAGGATTCTTCAGATAATACTTCATAACACAATCTTTGCTCACAGACAAGCAGTAACCTTTAAAAATCATCAACACCATTACAACTAGAAACGTATAATCTTGATTATTTTGCTTTTACTACTTGTTTTTACCATGTGTTGCCATATCAAGAGTTTAAATACAACTTTTGGGGTAAGACTCGGTTTTTACTCCTAGGTTTCAAATCCAAGACTTCAATCCTGCGAAGCACAGCGCTGAGATAGGTATTTTCACAGTGCTCCCAAGAAAGCAAACTGCAACTGTGGAAACACCTCTTCTCCAGAAATCCTCCAAAGTGATACTTCACTTTTTTCTTCCCTGCTTTATCTAGAGAGCTGGCACTAATAGCAGAAAACTAAGTTTTGCCATCATTCAGACTAGAGCTGCAGCTATCAAAAAAACCCAAAATATTTCTAGCGTCCACAGAGGAGTAATTGCAACTCCCAGAGGAGCCTCTCTCTACTCCCGGCACGTTGACTAGCAAGAAAAAGAAATGGTTAGATTTTTTTCCTTCTTTCTTTTATTTCCCAACCTTTACAGAGAGCTCAGGCCTCTGGAGGAGGAATTTTGCTTGACTGAAGGAAAATCATGGGAAGGATTTGCTTATAGGGAAAAATCTCAAATAAATAAGGTGTCCTCCCCCATTTCCTTCTTTTCCCCTTTCCTGGCCTAACAAGACAAGCGCACAACTGGCCTAAGACCAGCACTTTGTATCTGCCACCAGGAACATCCAGCACACATGTCATCTCACCGCCTGCTCACCTCCTCCTGGTGCTCCCAGACATGGGAGACTGGTTTGACTCTGACTAGAGTTCTCCTATCACAAAAGCAGCTTTGATCACAAGCAAGACTATTTGTGATCACTATCAGGCTACCTTTTTTCTCATTTTTTTCTTCTGGCACCTAAGCACCCAGCCTATGACCTGGAGTACTCAATAACCGAAAGTACTTTTTAAGAGATGTCATGTCCCATGAATGAAGATAACCGGGTGCCCCTCGAGCAGAAATTGCAGACAAGATTTCCTGGGTGAGGTTTGCTGGCTTTTGCTAGGTAACAGATGACAGAAGACATCCGTCAAGCTCTCCCCCAGGGGTTGCAATCCAAAGGTTTAGGCCGATGGCTATGTACTACAAGCCAGTATTCACCCATGTAATGGGAAGGAGAGGCTGCACTCCAAGTTTCATGCACAGGGTCCAAGTAAACTATGATGACTTCCCTCTCCATCAAGTTTTGCGTTCCCAAGCCTGATGCTCAAGCAGATGTCCCAGGGAGCCGGCGGCCAAAAGCTGGTACCTGCTCCCTGCGCTGCAGCTGGTGCATTGCTCGAGCAATTGAGGTACAACTAATCCAAGGAATTCAACATCTTTGGGAGGATACAGCAACCCAAGTGCCCTCTTGAGCACGTCTGGGCTGCGTTCACAATTATTTACGCATGTTGCTGCTGCATTAAGACAAATGGAGCATTGCTGTTTTCTGAAAGGCTGTGAGAAACACAGAATCTGAAGGTTCTTCCCTCCCTCCCTCCCTGCCAGTTTTGTCCTTTTCATATTTGGCAACCACATCCTTTGCTTACAGCAACCCTTTTTATCATTTCTTCTTATACTGAAAGATGGCGTAAGTTGTATTTACATAGCAAATAAGAAGGTTTAGGCACATCTTGCAAGAAGCAGCACAAAAAACCCCAAACCTAATACAGTTGGACGATTATATCACAGCTGTTTTTCTCTTCCCTGTCACATAAATGCATCTCATGGGAATTAGTTTTCTTCAGGCATTTTCAAATGCATTTCAGAACGTTTCTTCTAAAACTCCCTGGAAAAAAATTATTATTTGAAAATAAATATACTCCTATTTTCTTTTGTTTTTGTTTTTTTTTTTTTTGTGTGTGTATGTGGCTTTTCACAAAACTCCCTGTAAGGTGACAGAAAAGGATGACTGAAGTCAAGGAGCACCTAGGTTGAGCCTTGCACACCTGGTACCTTCCCTAAGAGCTGCATAAGCAGGTATCCATCAACCCAGTTGCTAACACACCAGTTGATCGCAACATTATACCGAGTCCACGCTGCAAAAGACATCACCCTACAAAACCATCTCATGTTGCATGTCTGCTGGAAGACCAAAAGCCACATTCCAGTGCCACCCAGGAGCTGGAGAATCAACAAGGTGAGATTAGCCCCTAAATTATGTTCAGCTCCTTCCACGTGTTTGAGAGAAACTATGATTTATTTTTACTGCAGGCGAAGGCCAAGCAGGCCTCACATCAAACATCTGAACAGCTCTCCCCTGTGCTCATGCATGCTGCTATTTGGGGAAGCTAAGCCAGAATCGTGTGTGAACATAAAAGTTCACACACTGCGTTTGGAGGGGTCGGGGCTGTGTTTTTTGTTGTTGGAGCTTTATGGAGTGAGAGTGACAAAAGGCTTGCAAAAACCATTGGTGGGAAGAAAAGATTAGATATGCGATGGCCCCAGAGTGTTCAACAAAACCCGTTGTCTTCAACAACACAACTGCATGTAGTCCTGTGCCCTGAAAAAGTCATATGAAGTATGATACATAGATACATAGCTCTTCTTTTTTCCTAACTTCTGAAATAGCAGAGGAGGAGGATGCTGCATCTGAGAGAAGAAAGGTCCATTTCCTTGTGGACTGATGCCAAATAGAAAAACCCTTTCTGGATTTTTTTTTTCTACCTCTTCCAGTTGGGAATCAGTTTTCATGCCCAAGGCTACTCCGCCCACATGTGAGTATTCTGCTGGGCCTGGGCAGATGCCGCGATGTATATGGGCCAGATGTTGAGTTCCCTGTAGTAGGAGGAAACCTACAGCTGTGGTCCAAGGCATGGTGCAGTGTTTCAATGAACTTCAAGCTGGAATCACTTAACACGCTGGGTTCTTTCCTCTGAATCTCTGTTTGAGCATTTAACATTAAACAACAAAGAATGGGAACTGAAGCGTGCAAAATCATCGCAACAGTCTCAAGCCCAGTCAATCTGCCCCAACTCTTCCTTTCTCACTGCACCACAACTCTCAGAGAAACAATTAATACATTCAAAGCAGTCACCACATGGGACCAACTTCCAACAGGCAAAAAACGTGTCTACCAAAGCCCTTTTGAATCAAAACTTAACATTTCTGACAATGATCAACTGTTCATTACACACGCCGGATTGCTGCGGAAAGGTTGTTTCATCAAAAATATTCTAACTATTACTGCAAACTTAGAGGTTGTGCCTGAAAAAAATAAGAACCCAATCAGCAGCCTGGCTGGGTTTTTTTTGTGAAGTATCGACTTTTATGCTTTTGTGGGGGCTTTTTGTGTGTGTGTTTAATATTTTTTCTGGCTCCCAAAAGGTCTCAGTGTCAGGTTCCCAGTTTAGTTGCATCTGAATAAAAGCAGCTACTTTTTTCTTTTCTTCATTTCCTCTCTGACCAATTCTTCTCCAAGAAATTACTGGATCCCACTTAAAATGTGTAACTTCAGAGACATCAGACAATGTTTTAACTGTCATTAGCATGGGGTTACAGCACATCGGCATTTCTAGCAATACCAGGAAATTAAATGGCACATGAGCATCAGCTGTTGTCTTCTCCATCGTCCTGTTTATCAGGAGACAGTTCCTAAAGTCTTAGCCTTGTTTTCCTACCCAGGACCTCTGCCAAATCCACCTTCATGAACCTCTCGTACCCTTCGTTGCCCATCCAAAGAGGGCATTAATGCCATATTGCTCTGTCCAGACTTTGCAACTGATTCTGAATGTTCAGGCAGAAATTTGATTGCACTGCTGTGCACAAGACATAAAAATCGAGCATTTTTTTCAACATCATGCTGTAATGCTTTTAGAAATGCAGAAATGCAGATGAACTATGCCCATAGGAGGCCTGGTAAACAGGAAAAGATTACGGAAGAGATGATCTAATAGAGAGTAGATCAGGATTTTTTATAAATGAACTAATCTAATAGGTTTGAGAGTTCAGTTCAAGAGCTATTTTTAGTAATTTTAGGCAATCTAGCTTCAAATCGCTCTAGTTCTCAAAAATACTGTCAAATGTGGTTGCAGTTGTTTTGAATTTCTGGATTTGAACGTATAAAATCCGACTTTTTTTTTTTTCCAGTCCACATGTTATTTCACATGGGGTGGGGGGGACAGAGGTGGAACATACAATCTCTTTTTAAGGGCACACCAGCTGCATATTGTTACTGAATGTATGGAGTGAACTTCTAACCTCTTAAACAATCTCTGTCCCCTGGCGTGATTCACATCCATCAGAGCCAGTGGTGCAGATCTTATGCACTGTCTTCCAACCTGAATCCTTCATACTCTATTAAAAGAGAAGCCCGGTAGGAATTCCCCAGTATCCCATTGTTAGAAAAATCACTTTTGATTTTAATAACAGGTGCTGTCAGTTTTTCATTCAGACCATGTTAGAGTGCAAACACATGAGCGCTATGCTTACAGCTTCAAGAGATTTACTGGAGGCTGAGATCTCTAGGTCTGGTTTGTTTTTTTTTACCTTCCAATTAAAACACGTGTATGTTTTACCCATGCATGCTGAAACATACCTTTCAGTTTCTATGCAGGACAAGCTCATGCATAGCTACTAAGAGGGAAAAACAATTTTTCAGGTCCGTTTGGCAACAGATGTTGCTTCATCGAATGTGTATTTCTTGCCTTTTGCCTGCACTTCTGCATCTTTAATTGAACAACTTGCATGCGCTCTGCAGAAGCAGTGACAGATGGAGATGGTCCTTCTCCAGCAGTTCTCCACCTCTGCATTTGCGATGAATGGAAGCAAGTGCAGGAGTCATAAAATGACTATTCACGCCCTAGCATTTTCTGATCTATCCAATCAACACAACAAGTCCTTCTGAGGGCCAAAGGCAGTCAGCTTATACCACTATCTGAAACATTTCTTCAGTTGCAAGCTACAAACACAACTTTAATAATAGAAAACTATCATCTTCAAATAGTCTCTGTTCATCTGTGTGTATAATATCTCCAATCTAGATGTTAGTCAGCAAGATGGCCAATTGCATTCGGATAAATGCCTTAGACTCTTTTAAACATGCCATAATCTGCCTGTGAAATGTCTGGATGGTTGCTTTCCAATTTGTGAAATGGTTCAAATGCTGTAAATAAAAAAGAAATTGGACAGCTTTCAAAAGGACAGATTAGACTTTTCAATTCTCAGTGATTCGGTGCTTCCAAGCTATACTCCTGTGATCTCCATATTAATATTTAAAACCTGATCGTGTTATGCTGTTATCGTGAGGAAGAGGGCATAGTACAACTGAACCCAAGGAGACAACCCACTGGAACTACAAGAAATCAGCTCCCTGGCCCCGCAGTACACATGTGCGCAAGAGGCGTGGGGGAGCAGTGGGTGGAAAGTTGCCTGGCCCTGCTTCCTCTTGTCTGGTTTGGCAGATTAAAATCACAAAGGCTGCTTTTTGTGTTTACTATGCACCTCCCCTTACACTGTGTGTGCCGTCCCTTCATCGCAGCTGCTCTGAGGCTCAGGATTTGAGGTCCCTCCTGGTTTCGTGTACCTTTGCTGGGCTTCCAAATCAGCCCCGATGCCCAGTGTTTTAAGTGCAAACACACTCAGTGAGCGGGCTGGTCAGCTGAAATCAAAAAGAGGAAATGGAATAAAATGCAAAATATCAAGGGTGGAGTTAGGGTTGATTATAGCCTTCTTTCTCTAACCCATGTAAGGATTGCCTTTACTAGCATGCAGGTCATTCTGCATTCCCATACATGAATCAGAGACCTGAAAGAAGGGCCTGCTGTCTGTACAGTAGATGCACTGTACTTTTGGCATCCTCTAGAGAAACAGGAATGATAAACTTGCCAGCAAAAGCTCAACTTTTGTCTTTGATCAAACCCATCCATTATCTCCTCTTGCGACAACGCACTGGCTATTTCAAACCTGATTCAAAAAAAACAAATCCTTCTCCAAAGCTGCCAAAGTGATTTCTCTCTACAGGGCACTTGCTCCTCCACTTCGTCTCTGACTGCATTGACTTCTATGTTATTTATTTATTCTATTTGTTCTTCCTCCTACAAGAAAACCAGCCTGAACTATGGAGAGAGCTGACCATTGAGACGAGCAGAAATAGGGAAATGCTGAGAAAGGCTGTCTTTTCTCATCCTTCAAGCATGCTCTGGTGCACGTTGGATGTGCTGTCAAGACCCCTCCTGTAAATCAGAGGGCAGGCACAGCCTTGGCCTCTCAGCCACATCTCATTTTGCAGCTCAGATTAGCTCAAGCCTCTCCCCAAACTTGCCAGCGGTTTGCTTTCTTCCCCTGAAGTGACAGATAGAAGGGAGGGTGGGTTAACAGGAAAAGAAAAAAAATCACACAAGCCAATCTACAGAAGCTGACAAAACTCCATTGTAAGAATATCAATATTCAGCTACTTTCAGAAATAAAGCAGTTTCCCTGAAAAAGCATAAAACACTGTTTAGCTCCCTTCCAAAACTCTTTATTACTTATGGAGAAACGTCAATATTTTGTAAAGCTCAATTCTAATAGCTGTATTCATGTTGGCTCAGGGATCTGCCTAAATAATGCTTAACTACAGGACTGGCATCTAAATTTGTTTTATAGATATCTGATGTTCTGTGGAGGGCTTTAACAATGAGAACACCACTAATATTACAAAACACACATTTGCTTCAGTGAAGCGGATTTATAACAAATAAACAAACTGTGTAATATACAGAGCATTTTAAGCTGAAAAACTTTCAAGAATATCCCATTTTTATACTAGACTTACGTACTTATGGACACAGGTAACTTGGTACACTATCAAGTCCATGCTGATGTCCTAAAAAGCCTGGTGTGCAAGCATCCCTCACCCATGTCCAGGAACCTACGTTTTTGTTGAGGCAAGACACTGGAGTGCTGGTAGTGATGCTGAATATGCATTCATATGCCTCAGCATCTCAAGGAGATGGCAAAGATGTCCAGCCTGAAGGCTCCAGGGCTGGAGGCATTGCCATGGCTAGTCATCTCAGTTGAAAAGTCACAGCAGAAGGCTGAGAGGTAGGAAGGAACAGCATCGAAAAATCAGGAAAGGAGGTTTAACCTAACTTGTTTGGCTCTGCACCACTAAGGGCTACCAGCTCTCATGCCATCAGCTTCGGCTGAGAAGTAGTTTCAAACTCTTACCCCAAGGCTGATGATAAAATGACAATACATAAGCCCAAGGTGGGAAAACCTTCAACACTGATTTCTAGGTTTACATCTGTCAGCTTTCAGATTATTTTTAATGGCTAGTTCAGACCAGCACACTGCAATGTAAGCATGTTTTCTCTTGTGAAGCGGAGGAAGCGGAACCCATTGACCTTGTAGGACTTTGAATTGGGCCCACAGAAGAGAAAGACATAAAAAAACCTACAAGAAAGTGAATAGTAGTGCTGAAAAGCAATATATTTTAGGTTGAAGCTATATGCCTGCCTCCCCAGGTTTGGCATGTGGTTTTGTGTGTGGTCAGGTGCTAAAGTTTATGTGCCATGGGGAATTACTGGTCCAAACCAGAGGCATCAAACGCCCAGAGGAACACTCAGGTGCTGCTGTGCCAGAATAGGGATTTTCCATAACGTGCTCTTGACCCTGAAGCCTAAACTCCACCTCATCCACTTGGGCTACCAACAAAGGCATTGTGGATCCCCATGAGCATCAGCAGAATCTCAGCAAGCTGGAAAATGGTAAAAAAAAAGCAGATAGGATGACACAGAAATGAAAAAAGTAATTTGCATCCTTTAGAGAATTTTAAGCTGTGTAATCTCCTTGCCTTTGTATAATATATACACCCATAATATTAAGTACCTGATGTCACTGCAAAGCATAAATGTGATACTTTGAACAAAAGAATCATGTCTCTCATTAGGAAAAAAAAAAAAAGATACATATATTCAACGTGAAAAAAGTGGAGAGCGAGGAGAGACAAGAGAAAGTCTGACCTGGCCAAATGTACATATCTTAAAAAAATATACCTGCTGTCTAGCTAAATGTGAATGTATCTTCATATGACTTCAAGATTCAAAAGCATAACAAAAAACCAGGAAAAAAAAAAAAAAGTCAAGCAATTTGTTTCTGATTCTGAAATACAGCAGAGACCCTTATATACTTACATATATTACTTCAAGTATAGGATAAAACTACTGCTACAATACAGGGCTAAAGAGCTGCTGTATGCCTCTATCACATAGTCTAAACCTCATTTTACAGCTCTCACAGGTAACATAAAATAAATGCACCAGTCTACAGCGCTTATTAATTTTCCTCCTCTTCCGTGTCAAATATGTTGAAATGTTTTTGTTTTGTAAATATTTTGCAGAAGACCATTTAGTACATGTGTTAAGACCTGTAATGTTATTAGCCTTGAGCCTTTCACATTCCATGCATGCATCAAGAACTTCCATCAATTTGCAGGGAAGAAGTATATTAGTTTTTCTAGTCATTGCAGTGCTTTACAGGTACTGAAAACCTCAAAATCCCTAATATTTTACATTATCGACCCAGAATTCTCATTTTATAATAATGCTAACCCAAAATCCAGCTCACTTATGTCATCAAAAGCAACTCTTCTTCCATTATCTTAAATGTAAATGAGAAAAACCATGCAGCTGAGGCAGACAGAATAATTTATAATGAGAGGAAATCTGTCAGGCCAGGAATACTGAAAAAAACAGAGCAAAACACTGAACTCATTTGGAACTGAAGAAAATAACAGACTTTCTAGTATGGTAGTCAGGCTCAAGATGGGAAGGGAGGAGGATCACCTGTGATAGACCCTAGTGGTCAGTACTAAGCAAGTCAAGAAATGTTTAAACCTTCAAATAAATATTAGACTTTTTTTTTAAAAAAAAAAAAGGCTAGAGCCTGACTGATCATTGATCAGAGACACAGGGCTCATTGGCATGCCAACCTGGAGCTGCTCAGCAAAGTAGAAATTACACGTGTAAGCACTACAGTGGCAAGAGGCTCACTCGCTCTATTCAGCTGCTGCAGAGATTGTTCTAAGGCAGAGAAAAATATTACTTTACTTAGAGAGAAAAAGAGAAAGATTTGATTTAGGAATCTGAGTCAGCCAGTCTATGGACAGGAAAAGGTAGCATCAAAAGCCGTTCAATTTACCCAAGAGCCAACATGCTCTTTGGAGGTCCTTCACAACACTGCCAACAGCAGGAGCCTGCAGACTCCTGCAACACCATCACGTTTACTGTACCAGCATTTCCATGTCCAAGCCTCAGCTGGAAATCGTGCCACCCAACAGCAAGCAACTTCTGACTTTGTCTCCTGAAAAATGAAGTGTCTCTTACAGCAAATCTCTGGGGCACAAAAGAAACTGCAAGCTTCTTAACTATCTGCTCACCTTTCCTCGAGTGCTGGGAAAGTCTCAAGCCTTTCCATGGATAACCAGAAAATCCAGAACTACAGTATGGATGCTAAGAACAGACTGGTGGGGAAAGGCAGGGGAAAACTCCACCCCAACCAGGTAACCCAGTGTCCTTATTTCCTTCTCCTCCTGCAGAGGACATCGTTCATCACAGTCCACAACACACTCCTGGGAGGTGCCAAGATGTGCCAAGGATTACCGCAAAACAAGAGAAGGATGGGGAAGGCTTTGATCCTCCTGTGTTATTGTATGAGGAAATTACTGGCTAATGCAAAAGAACGAGCCCTTCTCTCGATCCAGGTTACCCCCCAGGGAATCTCCTTCTGCAAAGTCTGAAGCTCCGACAACGTATTGGACTGAAGGGACCACTCCTCCCATCTGCGCCAAGTTCGGCATGCCCACAGTACATTTCTGAATACAACTCCCTAATCCTCTTGGCAGCAGTCACTCGTACAAGGTCAGTCCCCCTGGCCTACGAGATGCCTCTCCAAATTAAGCTGTTATTTTCCCTTATTAAACTTCATATTTGAGCTAAAACAGTGACACTGATTCAGTTAAACCATCGCTGTCTGCAGCTCTTGTTCAGAGCAGAGCGCACAGAAATCTCATAGAGACCGAGATGCCTGGTCAAACAGACTCCAATGAGGCAACGGGCTGTAACGAAGGGAAATGCAACTTTATTTCAGCAACATGCATCATTTCCAGCTCCAGGGGCAGCAGTGCGAATTATGCTTCCCGGCTGAGGTTTTGTTTTCAGAAATAGCAAAGTGTCTCCAGTACTGAAAAGGCTCAAGAGTATCTGTAAGAGCAGCCTACAAGACACTGGTACCTATCAGGGCACGCTGACCTGAAAATTGTTTGCCATTCGCAGCTTTCAGTCCACCAGCGGCTGCTGTTTTGGGTAGGGTTGGGGATGTTAGCTCCCCAGAGAAGCTACTATTCACTGCTATTCGTCACCACTGAGGGAAAGAGATAGAAATAAGGAGAAAAATCAGCTCTCGAGCCAGACAACTTTTAAACATGAGCAAGCTCACTCCACTTACTGGATAACAAATCTTACTAAGCAACTTAGGCTAAATATGGTCTAATAGAAAAGAAACTTTAAGCGTGTGCAGAGAAAACCAAATAAAACACATAAGGAAGGAACTGAATCTAAAAGCAGATATTAAGATTTCTTTTCTGTCTCGCACTCCGAGCAAATATTGTTCAAGGATGTTTGACAATCTGGTTGCCAGCTGAAGCGTGCAGGACTCTGATAACAATGTAACAGAAAATGATGTGCCCCTTTCTTTCAAGCTAAGACAAGTCCATGCTGCAGTGTTTGCCTACATGAAAAACAAAACCCTGGCAGAACTGACCCAGGCCATCCTGAAAGCATGTTGAATGAGGTGGGGCAGAGCTGGGGAACGAAGGAAAAAGGATGCAGAGGGTGTAAAATGAGAATGAAGCTAAGCACAAGGATCAACCTGGCTTAACAATTCCCTTCTCCTACAATTAAGGTGGGCCTTTCTAAGTTGCTTTTTCCTTTTTGATAGTATCTAAATCTTAAAGCCCAACGGCTGGATGAAAGCAGCACAAGCTAAGCCAGTGTCACTGAACGTTTTTCCTTCAGAGACAGTTTCTCTGCAGGGATTCTCCAAGTGGGAAATGCGGTGTTAGATTGCCTTCATCAGCCAACAGAAACATTGTGCCGCTGAGGCCGAGCCCTCGCAGGTGATAGGATCCCTGCTGAAATTTCAGACCAACGTTCAGAATTCCCCCAATCTCCCTCTTACCCAGATTGCTCTCCCTGCATGTTGAATAAAATCTCATTCATGTGGAATCTGCATTACAGCACTCTGGGTACAGTGCTGGCTCATCTCCACTAAAGGGGATCTTAAATCACTATTTTTAGCTCTTTTCCTTCTCCCATGTCAGTTCCAAAACTTACCCCTGTCTGTCTCACCTGTCATTTCCTGCAAACCACTTCTATATCTGCCCCTGGAGTAGCCAGCTGCTCTTTCCAGTTTTATTTCTCCATTGTTTTCCACTTGCTTTTCTTTCCCAGAAGAGCCTCTTCTGGCAAACAAATCCTGACATAGAGTTTTCCTCAACCTCACGCCTGCCTGTCAGTATTCTGTTCCCTTAACTCCAAAACCAAGGATACTCCCAATGCCAACAATTTTGGATACCTCCTGGACTTGACTTCTGACCTTCCCCGCCTCTCCCCCGGAAAAAAAGTCCAGTGGCCATAACTTACAGTGTGGGGTGGTGCCTTCAGCTCTCATTTATAATTTATTTTGAGGATTACCTTGGAGGTGCAGGATGTTACCACTTGGGGTTATCCTATCGGAGAGAGGAAAAATCAGACCTGAGAGGAGTGGGAGGTCGCTCCCTGCTAACCCTGCAGTGACCATACCCAGAGGACACGACAGCGATGGAGCACACCTGCAGCAGCTCCGTGACTTCACGGCGGCAGGAGCTCACCGCCACCATCGCTCACCCACCATCCCATCCCCTGGAAAATGGGGCAGCCCAACAAAGCCCCAGATTAGCATCGGTCGTATTTTCTGTTCATAGAATCATAGAATCATAGGGTTGGAAGGGACCTCTGGAGATCATCTAGTCCAACCCCCCTGCCAGAGCAGGGTCACCTTAGAGCAGGTGTTCAAGTCAGGTCCTCCCCCTCATCTGCTTGCAGACCCCTTGGGAACACCAAGGCTCGGCTGCTCTGTTAGAGCCACGGGATTTTATAAATTGTTTTTCTTAGGTGTACCTGTGCAGGAGAGGCACCTATAGGGCCCTTCTGCCCAGGGCTGTGGATCCACAGCATATGTCTCAAATTCTCCTGACAAACCTTTTTATATTCCAGATAGGGATCTAATGGACCAAGGATGCCCACCTGAGCACCGAGTGCTAATTAAGCTCATAATGTCCCAGGCATTTTCAAACATTTATCAACATCTTTCCTTCTGCAGAACCCAACGCAGCAGGTTATAGGGACGGGAGGGAAAAAAGCCTTCTTTCTGGCTGATGTGCTACAACCCTGTGGTAATACTTGCTGAATTACCACTTTCTCCACCTTTGGATCCAGAGTCACAAGCAGCGGGGTAGTGCTACAGTCTGATTGCAGGATGGAAACGACATTCATTTCCCCACTCCCAGAACTGCTAGTGTTTTTGTGTATATATTTGTATATACTCTTATTCTACCACAAAACAAATTACAATTATAATTAATGGCATCTGATCAGACAGCACATGAAAAAGGACGTGATAGAAGATTTGCACTCAAAACACTTGTCTCAATATAACTGGTATTCTTTAAAAGTGATTTTTTAAAAAAGTCAAGTGAAACCAAAATTGATACCCATAAAAATGTTCATGATTTGAGCTTCTTTCAGTCACGTGTGCTCTATCAGAACTGTAGGCAAAGACCTGGTTTTGCCAACAATAACCAAGCGTAATAGAAAAAAGGAAATTATGAGACACTTGATCCTCTAATAACCGAGCTTGAAGCCAAGGGCAACCTTCATAGTCCAGAATACATTTCATTGAACAAAACTTTCCAATTGATTGTTGGCAATATAACAGTTGTGTAAGCAAAATTTCCCACACCGCCCATCTCTCTCTGCCACACAGCAAGATGGGAGCACAACAAAGCCCTGTTTAAACCTTCCTTGTTGCGGGGCATCTTCAGTTTTCTCTATGAAATATGTTTCAGTCTACACCATCCTTGGTGGCCAAGGTTAGGTGAACTGTGGCAGATGCATAGCCAGCACATGGCAATGGTGCAAATGATGATAGTAATGATTTTGTGAACATGGCCCATCATTTGGGCAGTCAGTGGGAGACACAGATAAGGATTTGTCTTACTGCATTCATGCAGAGAAGCTTTAGGTTACAGGAAGAGCAGCTGGATATTTATTCCAGGCCTACGATGCTAGAGGTAGCACGAGGTATTGGGGAAGACGATGCCATTGCACACCTGACATATCACAGCATTCTCCAAGAGCTCTTAAGGTAAAGAAAAGTCCATTTTATACCCAGGCTGGTAGGCCAAGGATGGAAAGAGCTATGGAGAGCTAGAAAAATATTTCAGCCCTTGAAAAGTGGGGCAGCTACCCAAATGTTGTCCTGAGAATGACAACAAATTGTGACAGAGATGTGCCAAGAGAGAGAAATAGTCAAGTGCATGCTCTTCAGGGAGCTCCTGCTCCATGGGTCAGTGAAGGAGTTCATGAAACAGGCACAAGTTTAGGCTCTTTTGTTTTTTGAAATTCTTCCCTTTGAAATGTTATAGTCCTAACTAAATAAAGAAAATTATTTGGGCACTGAATATTTAGGAAACCACTGTTCTACTGAGAGCAAAGTGACAGGGGCAGCGCAAGAAGAATGGGCTGCGCCCAGCAGTAAGGACTGAGTCCTGTGCAGCCTGTGCCCCTACGAGTGGGTCAAACAGGGCTTTGCCAGCCTCCCTTTCCATTAATTTTTGCACTTCATTATTTTTCCCTTGGAAAAAAAAAAAATGCAAGCACAATGGATAAGACATTTAGGTCAAGACTTTCATAAACAGGATCCCAATGTTAGTCTCTGAACAAGTGGCCTGATTTTTAAAAGTACTAAGAAAGCGGTATCTCCCACTGCCTTAAAAAGGCACTGGCCTTTTGAGTATCAGGTTTTTTAGGGGTCTCAGTCTTTCCCCCTGAGTTTCATCTTCCCATAGCACAGGCTCAGTACTGACTCGGGAGTCCAATCTAATGAAGTTGCACGTGTGAGGCCAGATCTAAGAAAACACTAAAAGAATAAGGCCCCCATTTCACTCAAGCTAATCGGGAAATCCTGAGTGCACCTTGCCGAGCATTGACTGCTATGTTTACAACACACCTCAAATACCTGTAATTTCCAATAAATCCTCTTCACGCATCTACATGATGCTCAATTTTGGCATGTGCTCTTCCGAATCTCAACCTGGAGGTGCCCCTCTCCCTCGACAGCAGAGGGAACCCAAAGGATGGTTTAGCCCATCGCACTTTACATAGCTCAAGATGGCTGAAATCCCTCCCATGGTTTGCTACCTCTCTACACGCCTCCTTGCCTTTGCTGGACAGAGGAGCAGGGCCAGCCTTTACTACGATCAGTTTAGATTAGTGCTTGTGGTTAGAGTAGTGTCTCAGGGCTAAGGAACATCTGCTTCAGATTTGCTCTGAAAAACCTGAAGAGAGCCTGTGCTGCCCCATTTCTCCCCACTCGCTGGCAAAGAGCCCCGCAACAGCCTACGTGTACCTTCTGCCTCCTACGTCACTCTTCAAGTTTCAAATCGATTGCCTTTGGTGCTCGAAAAGAAGTATCTCCTTTCTTATCAGCTTTTGAACAAGTTTCAGTGCTGGAAATAGAATTTCTATCCATGTATTTCTGAATCGCTTTGCAAAATGTACTCTATAAATCTTCAGAAAATACTATGTGAAATGGAGCACTGACAGGTTTTGCATCTGGAACTGAAAGGGATTGATACTTTTTGAAGTATTTTGATTTGCCTTTTTTCTGTAAAATCTGTATTAATTATTAGTAATAATAACAGACATAATTTATGGAAACAGACTACCACAGACTAAACTTGTTAACCTGGTAGTGCAGAGCATGGCAGCATATAGTCCCCAATTCAGCACAGCTTTTAAGCCTAGGCTTAAGGTTATTTAAGGCAACGCTTAAGAGCCTAGCACGGGCTGAACTCATTTCCCAGCCACAGACCCAAATTTTTAAACCCTCATTTGCTCACGTCCTCCCCAGGAGATGAAAAAAAGCCAGATCAGCACCAAAAGATGAGGCAGGATTAACACAAGGATTCAGCTGCTCTCCCAAGCAGTCTCTACCTAGCAACAGAGATCTGCCGACTGCAGGTCCCATTACAGAGGACAGGAGCATATGAAATGCATTTTGCTATATACTAGAGAACAAATGAAATAATATATAAGGGATCAAATGCTGCAATAGCATAAGGCAGGTCCTGCTCTATCTCTGTGCCCACCAGCTCAGTCACAACAAGGGGTGAATCAGACTTAATCTTTCGCGCGAACTCCACCAAACACTGTTTCAATTGAAAAAGGCTTAAGGTGAGATTTACTTTTTCCCATACAAGCTCCTGCCACAACCACTGTCAAGATACTTGCATGCATTAAAACATGACATATACTAAACCATGAAGTGTGTTAAATTTCTTTTTAAACACAACTGAGAATTTCTTTGAAAAGGACTTGTACCATCCTAAATTTTAATTCAGCTCCTGTCTGTCTAAAAGAGGCATCTTCTCCCTCTGTAGTCTTACAGCCGTTGAGGTTACCACAGTACTCCACACTGATATATTGATATAAAGCTAGTGCTTTTTTAATATACTTACGAAACAATTGATCAAGCTTTCTTGAACCTTGTTAGATACTCCTGCTTGTTCTCTCCTTGCACCAGGAGCAGATCCTGGAGACAAAAAGCTAAGCAGTGCTGAAGGTTACAATGCCACAGACAGAGCAATAGGAAGGAAATATGTAACAGAAATAAATTAGTCTCTTACTGAACAAGGACCCTGTTTCTGAGTAAACGTCCTCAAGAGGAAGGAAAATCTGCAATGAAAACCTAAGTTTTATAAAACATAGCTAATTTGCTAAATTGCCTCAGAGCAGGCTGGGTTTTTTTTTTTTCTGAAGATTTCCATGGAGATACCAATGTTCCTCACATAAAGCACTCTAGAAGCCAGCAATATAGTATCTGTTGCTTTTACACTTCACCGAGACACCTGATACACAGCGCATCTTGACCCATGCTGGCCTTCCAGGTGCTGGAGGTGACAATCCAACCTTTTAGCTGTTTGATGAGAAGAGATCCATGTCCAGTTCTTGCTATTTCCAGGTTTGTGATTTTTCTTTCAGCTGCCAACAAATTTTCAAACATATGATATGCTGCAGATCTTGTGGTTTGGATTTCCTCCAGCACTTCACTAACATCTGCCAAATTCCTGTTAAATCCAACACTGGTTGATGAGCACTTTCCGATGGTGTGAAACTTAATGCAAGTAACTAGTGGAAGCTTGGGAGCAATTAAATATTAATCAGAGATAAGTTCAGTTTTCGGCATTGTGAGTTATCTCTAGTGTCTAAATAGCTAATATGTATAATAATCCTCTTCTCCTCTTGTAATCAGCAACATCGAGCCGCAGAAAGGGAGAAAAGTAACAGCTTAAGAAGGCCCCTTCCCAAGAAAGCCACCCACCATATTAATAATCTATGCAGCCTTTCTCTCTGACACGCCGTCTGTATCCCAAACTACTCAGTTGTGTTTTCCAGGCAGATCCAAGCATCTGCCCCTCTCCTGGCTGCCTCTCTTCGGTCTCCTGCCCGATACGGCCCCTCGTGCCTGGCTCTGCTGGCAGGGCTGCTCGTCTTCTGAAGTCACGTACAGCTTCCTTCCACCGTCCTTCCAGTATGCACCAGTGCAAGCTTGAGTGCAAGCTGGCTTTTGCCTGGGTTCTTGGCTTCTTCCACCAACTGTGCCTGGGGCAGTGGGACACCCCCAACCCTCCTACAAATCCCTTCTGCCCACGGGCTATGAATTTACAGATCTCCTGCCAAAGTCTGCCTAATCCACAGCCTTCCCCATCCTTGTAAGTATGCAGGACGAGCACGATGGCTTCTCATAAAATAAACCAAGCCTTTCTACCTCTCAGTAAGTGATGGATGCAACTCGCGGCCCTTTTACTATGCTGCCACAGTGGGCTCAAAGCTTTCCCATTGCTCTTCCAAATTCAAAAACCCCCTGTTGTCAACCTAGAGGCTATTTTTGCATGCACTCCAGCAGGACCAACACAGCAAGTGGAGCTTCTCCCATGCTGTTACTAATGGAAAATATACGCCCCGACACAAGAGTTGGTGGCTGAGGTCTGGGAACCATTCGGAGAAGTGGAAGGAACCCTGCAAAAGCCACTCTTTGATACAAAATCATTGTTTGAAGGCAGCCATGCAATCAGAGGCAGGCTTCAGGGACGCACAAGAGCAGCGGTGGGCTCCCTGGCCTCAGAAGGCTACATAGAAAGTGGAAGAGATAACAGAAGCCGGTTTTTTTTATTATTTATTTGCAAGTGAAAATATCCTAAACACCCTCAGCATGTGCAGCTTGGGGAAGTTAGATGAACAGCTGCCTGGAACTGAGCACTAATTCATCCATTTTGCTCTCTGTTAATGAATATAGACAATGGAAAATCAGTAGATGCAGAAAACCCACGATTTTTACGGATTTACAGACTGATTTTCTGTACCTCATCTATTCATTTTTATGCCTGTGCAAAGTGACGGCACAGTTGGTGTAAAGTACTACCAAATTATCATAGGGATATTTTTACCCTCCCATTTCCACTGGTGCTGCAAATGGCTACAGGTGTCAAAGGCAAAAGAAAATGTGTCTTTTAGCAGAGAAAAGCAATATTCAGCAAAACTAAAAATGAAATGAATTTGTTATCCCCACTGCTGTCTCCAGATAACATGCAGTGATATGTAGTACTTCGTCTCCAGTAAACTGTGTTTCCCTCTCCACCCCTGCCCCAAATTTTTCCCATTTAAAGTGGTGTGTGACCGCCAGGACCTCTTTAGAGAAAGGAAGGAGGAGCATCAGTATCAGCTGCAGTTCTGTGCTGGAACAGCCTCTTTCTTTCCCATTTCTCACCCAGTAAGACCTGTACCCCACTATACATTTCTTTTGGTACATTACAGCCTGCAGCTCAAATCCAACTGTGACGAACTGCGCTGAGCTCAAGGGGAGATTGAACACAGAGCGAACAAAGCCATGTTTTGACCTGCACAGCCTCTCCTGGATCCCAGTTATAATTCCCCCCCCGCAAAAAAAAACACTGTGTAGGGTAAGAGAAACAGCATCATAAAACGTTCATGCAGCTATGAGACAACCTTCTTTTCATAGTTAATGGCAAATTTGAGGCCACGATCACTATGACAAGACAGCTATTCCCATGTGCAAATGCAAAATCCCTTTGAGGCTGAATATATCCACAGTTCAAAAACGCACCAAATCCCAAGTACTGCTAAGAGGAGGAAAGGGGAAATTTCATTTCCAACCAAACCAGCAAGGATAATGCAGCACAGTGCAATGCCATTACACTATGCACACTTGAACAAACCACCCCTCTTCAAAAATACAAATGGAAACTCTACTTCTTGCTCTGGTATGCAGACTTTTAAAGCAAGAAGGCATTGCGGCATCACCTGCTCTGACCTCCGCGGGAACCAGCTGATACCATTCCAGCCCATGTCCAAAAACTCAGGCTCTGGGGTTTGTATCACTGTCAGATCGCTCTCACTGGGTAGCTGATGAATCTGTCTGCTGAGAAAGCAGCAACTCCTAGCCAAAAATTGGCTCGCCGCCTTTTATCTTTGATATGGGCATGCACTGCACTGAGTTCCTACAAAGCTACTCCAGCTAAACCCCAGCATTCTTAAGCAGGGCCCAACAGACTCACTATTGATCTTATTCAGTGTCATTTTTACATGCATGCCCACAAAACCCGTAAATAAACAAGCAGTCCCCCAGAAACCGTAGGTCAAGAACAAACAGACAAAATCTTCACTTTAAAAAGAACAGAAATCCCACCACTTTTCCAGGTGAAACTAGCTATATCTATATTTGATATCTAGAACGCAGTGAATACCACATTCTCCAAAAACCATGGCAACCAGAAAATGTGAGCAAAGCCATTTTTTTTTACTTAAATAGTTCTTCACATGGCCGAGATTCCTGTTTTGGTTTTTAACATAAAAGTGTGGCAGCTGGGAAGCTCCAACCTGGAGCGCAGCTGCTGGATGAGCCGTGCATGATTTCGGAGCTTTGGGAGATTTTGCATCATGTTTCTTTGGGATTTTTTTCACTCAACTGCATTCAATCAAAGACTTCAGCTATCCCTCACTCACAGCCAGTATCTCCATCTGTGTGCATCCACCCTTGGAAGGAGTTTTTTCTATCCAAGAAGTAACCACATCCAACAATATGTGGTGTTTGGACAGACCCTTTTCTTTTTTTTCCACAATGCTATATAATTGCCTTTTCCCTCTATTTTTTTTTACCTTTGCCCACTTAAAGAAAAGGTGAAATACCATCAAACGAAAGAAGAACAACCTGCATTAGGGCAAGAGCAAAGAGAAAGCAGCAATTTACAGCTCTCTCCCTAAAGCAAGGGTAGAGATTACTGCCATTTAAACCCACTTCCACCGTGCAATTTCCACCGTTTCCTGCTACTTTGCAGCCCGGTGTATTAAAAACCAAGACACCAGAGCCGAGGTCTGGCTTGAAGAGAAGCCCATCTCCTTCTGCTTGGGAATTATATCATATTTCAAGGCAATGTACATCTTGCTGTGGACAAAATTAAGTCCAATAAAACCAATTTCCGCTCTGACATTATTCAAACATGGCCACAATCAAATAGAGTAGAAAGCCAAATGAAAAACCCAAGCGCTAAAGTGATTTCATAGATTAAGGCTCAAAAGCTCCACAGATTTGAACCCCTCCTGCTAAAGACGGATGCCCTGCAGTATATTATGGTCCGTGCACTGTAAAATTCTGCGACTGTTAGCTATACTCATCATTTTAAGTGGATCATGTACTACACTCCCTTTTGCAACATCTAAAATCCCACTACATGACTATCTATCTTTTCCTGTAACACCACACTTTTCAGAATAGCAGCACACCAGCGTTGGGAACAAACCTTGACAAAAGAAAATTTAAGGACAAAAGAAGCATTGAGGGATACAGCCTCAATAACCACACTGGGGATGGCTGCGGTTCACCCTTCCTTGGGGATGTTGCTGTAACTGTGTGAAGCATCTTTGCCTTTTGAAAAGTGCCCTACGGAAAACTCTCAGCTACGCAGTCAGTAATATTAGCTTCCTTAAATATTTCTGATAAATTGCATTGGTCTTTAAGTGGACACAGAGGAAAAAATCTTAATATCTTTGGACCTAGTAAAAGTTCCCTATATATTTTTTTCTTTATTCTTTACCTGTGTAGCTTTTGGCCAGCTGCCCACAGAAGTCCTGTCCTGTCTCCTGAGGCTGCAATAGAGTGGCAGAAGAGATTTTTGCTAAATCCTTACTGATCTGACAGTGACTTGCAGTCCCCAACTCCAAACCCTCTCATCTAGCATGGTATCACAAAAATGTCACCTTTGCAGCTCACTCTGGCCACCCTGACACAGCTTCAGGAAACAAAGTCCATGAGCAGATGCATCCATGTCATTTAAATACAGGGATGCAGGTTAAAACAAACCTCTAAGCAGCAAATTAAATGTACGATGTGCCTCCTCCTCCCCACCAGCCGGCAAGGCATGGGGAAGCAGTAGCTGCACTACCACCCTGAGGACACAAAGAGCAGAGCGAAGGCTGCATGTCAGCCCTGCCTGCAAATTGCAGGGAGCGCTTCCAGTCCTCTTCCTTTTTTGTTTTTCCTTCCTATTCCTCCCTCCTCCCTTTTCTTTTTTTCTTTGGGGGATGTGTGTGTGTGTATGTGTGTGAACAAATGATAACTCTGCCAAAATCAGAGAACAAAGGGAAGATCAAAGAGTGCAGGTAGCTAGATCATTAGGTATCCCACAGCTGGGGCAAGAGTTTAAGCCTCCAGAGCTTACTTGCCAAATTATTTTAGAGTTATGCCAAGAAAGCTGTGCCCTCTCAAGCTTCCTGGCATAGGAACCATTGCAAGGCAAAGCAATGAGGTTTCCAGTGCCGCAGGAGGGATGTCAGGCCGCAGGAGCCACCAACTACGCAGGCATCTAGTTAATTCAAGTGCAATTATGGTCAATAAAAGCTGCTCGTTGCTTACATTTCTTTGGCATTGAAGTCCAAGGGATGCTGTTTTATACACTGGGGCCCTCTGGGGGGTGAGGTTTTTGAGGCAGAGGATGGTTTTGCTACACATCCAAAAATTAACTTGAAGGCTCAGGTACTCACAGACCACTCTCTCCCCTGGGCTGCACTACTCCAGGGATGGTCAGCACCTCTGGGGTGAAGTTCTGCATGAACAATATGTTGGGGATTGGGCTGGAAGTGTGGAGCAAAAAAAGCAGCCTAGAAATACCACCACATCTCCGCTGGGATTTGGCTAGAGAAAAAACCCAGGACTGTAACTGTAGCTCTTCACTAGGAGCCCCTTCTGCTCTGTCTTTTCTAGCAAGCCATTGATGGATGCTTGGTCTTACCCCACCCTGCTGTTCTTGAAATAGGGAGGTGCCAGGTGGTGGATACACTTCACACACCACCAGGCAGCCAGAAACTAAAGCTCACTCCCTTCAGAAGACACAGTGGCCAAATGCCCAGTGCTGAAACTCATGGATGCAACCCGTCCTCACCTTGCATCGACTCTGGGCCCCAAGGCAGTCAGGAGACAGGTATTTGACAAGTGTTTTTGACCTGGCATTACCTGATTGAATGAGAGCCCTTTCCAGGCATGCCAGGTGCGAGTCTGTACATCTGTTCAAAGTCCACTCAGAGTCACAAACAGCAGCGCCTGCAGCAACGCAAGCCCTTTGCTATTTGGCCTGAACCTATTGCATTCTTTGAGTGCGAGCTACCAGAGAGGGACACTACCGTGCTGACCTGTCAAGGCAGGAGGACAGGCACTACTATTTCCTAAAGCAACCCAGCAATGAGAAAGCATTTTGGACAAGAAAGGCACCTCGGAAAGGCAACCTTTATGTTTGGAAATGCTCAAAGACACAATTTCAGTGGGTGGGAGAATCTACCTTGCTTGGCATGCATCTCCGTTCCTCCATCCTCGCTACTCACATAACATGCTTAGTATCTTCCCAGCACCTCTTGCACAGCTGAATGCAATCTGTACTAATTAGCTGTTCACAGAGCTCTTTGTTTTCTCCTATGTTGCCTTTCCTCCCACATTTTTCTTCTTTTCGACTTCAGTTGAAGTTTTGCAGGACTTGTAGCTTTGAGCCAGCTACAAATAGGAGTAAAATGCTTTGTACTACCACGCTTTCCCTCCTTCCCATGCCAGTGTTCTCTTAAAACCCAAACCCACACCTCTGGGAGAATGTTTTTGTATCTAATTTGCCATCATCTGTCCAAACAAAACAGAGGGAATACACTTATTTCACTAGCTACTTCTTAAGTCATTTGTGCCATTTCTTATCTTGACAATTCTTCTGGAAAAAAAATAAATGACAGAAACTGCAAAATGTTTTACTCACGTGTACAGGTTACCAGCAATGGTGCCTAGAGAGCACATTAAACAAAAAGTATTTTAAAGTATAATCCAATTTCTTTTAGGCGTGGAAAGGACAGGACATGCATTTCTGTTGTTAGCTGCTGATTTCAGAAATATTTGCACATTCATTATGCTGTGTCAGCAATAACCGACCAGCTCCACAACTGCCTTTTCTCTTTTCATGCAAACCTAGAGCTTCTACAGAACCAGAAAGACCATTTCCCATTTCTCAGAATAGTACATGAAATAAATAGCCACAAGGTTAGAGGGTATCGCAGTTAAAACAAAAATCACTTTCTACAGAAACTAGATATATTTGTGAACGCACGAAATGACTAATCATACAACCAGAACAAGGAAACATAACAATAAAATCTGGTCTCTGGATGACAAGCAATGGCTCCTAGGTCATGCCCAACTTTTCCCATTGTTTGGAAGGAGTGACCCTTTATGCCACGGGACAGTGAAGGACTGCGTGAGCAGAGCAGTGCGCGGAGACGTGGCCCACCACATTGCTTGTAAGAGAACTATACCGAGTAAGAGGAGTCCTGCTTTTAACTATTAGGGCATTCTGTCATTCCTTTGGGTTTTCCACAGACTTTATTCCTCTAAAAGCTGCTTTAGGTCTTGCTTTTGTGTTCAGTTCCATTTGCCAGGGCAAGCATGAGATGCAAGAGAGACAGACTGACAACCTTGTGCCAAGCCGGCCCCTGGTCCATCAATGCTGCCCGCTCCCCAGCACTGCAGCTCAGTAGCAAAATTTAGCATTGCCACCCTAGTTTCTTGCAATATAAATACTTCTATATGATCAATGTGTGCTCTGCATGTTCTACAAATGCTACATCAAAGCATCAGAGACTCTAGGTACTCTGAGCATCGCGATGCTAGCAAGCAGGAGAGCCTACCTCGAACAATGAGCACGTACCGTGACCACGTGTGCAGGAGCTTGCTGCTCCGTGGGGACTCACAAAGATCAAGTTGGATGTCATTAAATATTTAGGATCTTAATTTCTCAGTGATTTCAATGGGCAGGTAAATATCAAAAGAAAAACCAGTGGTCCCTGTGTATAGTCAGATGGGAGTTTAAAGGTCTGTGGAGTACAAAGGGCTCTAAGTGCATTAAGTGAGCAGACAGGCCAGCACAGCCCTGGTGCTACAGCAGAAACTTCAGCTTCCTCCCAGGAACCATTTCACTGAAAGCAGAAGGCAGAAAAGAGTTGACACAGAAACCTGCATCTGAAAGAAAGTGGGGCCTCGAGATTTTGCTGTAAGCGAAAAATCCCTTCCCACTAAACGAGGCTCAGCACCTGCCATTCTCTAGTCTCCAGCCTTTGTTCGCTCCGGTAACGAACACCTTTGTAAAAATAGCTGTAGATTAGAAAAGGAATTAACCTCCAAACAAAGGAGAAGCTTAATTAAGCATTGCACTAAAAGAAAACAGAGGGCAAGTACAGGTTAAAAAAAAAAGAAAAAAGACAAGACAGCTGCGCAGACTTAATTCCAATTTCTCCTCTTGTAGGTCATTTTACCCAATGTAATTTCCTTTCTGTATTTGGGCGAGTCTCTTACTGAGGTACTGCCCATTAACAGAAGGGTTTTTGTTGCTTTCCATTCACTTGTGCCTTTTCTAATGCTTTGCATTACGAGCCCTCCATAAAAAAAAAAAAAAACAAACCACAACAAAACAAACCAGATTTAAATTAGAATTTGGGAGTATGCCATTTCATAAACTTCTCCCCAGAGAGCTTCAGCTAATTAAACAAATGATTGCAAAATACTCACAATGTCAACCCTGTCAGCTTATATGCGAAATTTCTACACCAAGCTGCGGTTATTTAACCAAACACAATGTGGAGGAGCAATGTGCTTTAAAGATAAGCACAAACCTTAGGCCATAAGGGGGCACACACTTTTAAAAACCGTGGGCGGATTATGGAGAGGCCAAGGACTTTGAACATCCCTGCCCACGGCCTTGGGAGCCAGCAGCCACAGCTATGCTGATCTGAAAAGGACAGGAGCTGAAGATCTGGGTGGCCAGGCTGAAAAGAAGACTTCAACAGATTCAAAAACTGGATGAGCACATTGGGCTGCTCTCGACATTTGGGTTGGGTTGAGCTCTGTTACTGCCAAGGGGCCAGGTTAGGAGTGGTTAGTGATGCCCAAGGAAAGCTCTGGACTTTTGCCATTAAATTGCAGCAACTCGGTGCAAAAGCTGGGAAGAAGCAAGCAGATAGGAATGGGTGCCTGGGGTAGGAAACCAAGAATATAAATGTTACATGATTAGTCTGTGCATAGTTGCTGGAGGCAGTGAAAGTCTCAACTGTCCAAAGCTAAAGGATTTTAAATCTCTCTATACGTTACATAAAAGTATTCTCTAAAAAATACATCTTTTCCTTCCCATCCTTTCCATCTCGGCTTGCTTTCTCTGAGCCCTGCAGCTCGCCCAACAAGCCCACTGTTCCCATCCTCTCTGCCCAAACCATGCAGCCTGTCTTTACTCTCTGGTACTTCTCTCCCATTGACCGCATCCCCAATCCACATCCTGGTAGCTCATCACTCTTTATTCTTCCCATTTTCCTCTTTGCAACGCCCACCTCCAGTATCAAGTACCCGCTGCCTCCCAGGACTGGCTACTCCTTTCCCTCCCACCCCTCCATCGTGCTCTCATCTCATACCATATTTAATTTGCCCAAGCGAGTGACACTTCCCAGGCCAGGCACCTTAGCTTCTCAATGGATTTTATGATCAGGTGAGTGCAATGAGGTATAACATGAATTATTACACCCTTGACTAGGAAAATGTAATATTAACTTTCCCAAAGCCCTGTTAAGGGTCAAAGAACCCATTGTACAACGTTTGAGCAAAAAGGACGGTGAGGAGGAAAGGGAGAGAAGAAAGGAGAAAACGCGGCTCTGCTCATCATGGTGGGGTCAGAGGCTGAAACTGATGTTAAACAACCACTAACAGAATTAGGACGCTGGCAAGCCCCTGACAGGTTTCCCAGCCCTGCTCAAGGGCCGCTGCTTGCCGGTGCTCTGGCAAACAGGACTGACCTCAGCTGGGTGGGCTGCTTGCTCCGCACCCTCTGATTTAGGAGCTGAGATTAAGAGGAGGTAATCACCACTGTACCCGGTCCAGGTGCAAACCCAGCTCCAGTGCACTGAATGTTTGAAAACAGGAGAGGCAGTAATACAAGGCAAAAATTTTCTATTCTCAGGTGCCATGGCCATAACCCTGGATACTCCTGAGGACTGTCCTGGTCAAATCAGTTAGGTGAAATGCATGCCAGAATTGAGATGAGCTCCTACCCATCCAATCCTCCCTCTCCGTGGCTGCTTCATGCCTTGGCAGCGGTATTAATGAGAAAACAGTTTTGAAAGGGGAAACTCAGTTCAGAACATTCCTTTAGGAGGAATGCCAAGATCCTTCCTTGTTTATTTTACTTGTTGTGTAAACATTTTTATAATACTCATCAATACAGTCTGTAGAGGGTACTTTTTAAAATAACCAACATGGACATCAGTATCTTGCTGGTGACTCTGGCCTTTTCTTTGATTCCATACACTGAAGCTAATGTATCACATTGCCATTTTACTTTATGTATTGTGCTGGCTACTATTTGATTGTAAGCTCTTAGTGAATCAACCTAAATGAATCAGAAGGAACCAAAACCACATAATAGATACCAGCACTGGAAATGGTCAGGAAATAGTAATTAAGGATGAATGCTCTGTTTACATGATCAAAACACATTAAGGCACGAGAAGGCTGAGAAATCCTTCACTGAATGTGTATGGTAAAAGCATTCATTTGCTTCTGCCAGATTCCCTCTTAGCAGCAGTTCCAGATCCCTACTGCTGAGCAATTTTAAAGTTCAGTGAACAAATTCTTTCAATTGCTTGGTTTTCTCCCATTTTCTGTGTGAATTCTTCTCAAATTCAAGCTTACTTCTTGCCTCTAAACGTGAGTGACAATCTGCGGAGGCCTAATCAAAATGGTGCATTAACCTCACTTTTTACCCCCCTTAACTTCTTCAATGTACAGAACCCAGCTTGCATAGTTATGACCACAAAATATTAACATAATGTACGTCTTCCTTAGCAACAGATATTGTGTCAGGGGAATGCAGCCCATAATAATGCAGCTTGATCCAGAAGCACAATAAAATACAGATAAGCTTGTTACACTTCAGTGGCACACAGGATTCCACTGTGAAGGGCCTTCATGAATTTAGAAACCTCATCTTCTTTTTAATCTACAACATGGATTATTTAGAAGAAGATTTATGGGCACATATTCCCTTTTATTCCAGAAAATGAAACGTAATCATTTACTCAGTAACGGTATTATTTTGCTGCATGTCTACTACTAAATTTGTGGGCATAATACTGACACGTACACACACACGCAAAGCAGTGCTCATAATGAAATAAAGATGAAACCAGGACTTAGAGCAAATCTAAAGGGGAGATTGCCATGAGAACATCCATAATTGCGGTCATTTTTTAATGAAGAAAGCACAAGCAATTCTCTCCAAAACACAGCTGCAATGAAACAAGGGATATACTTGTTACAAATTAACATGCTTAATTTAGAGACCTCTATGAGACTCCCCGTTTACCATATCTGCAAAAAGAACTGCATCCTCAACTGGGTAAGGGCAAAGTCTTCTCCTTGTCCTAAGTCCGGCTGGTTCTCTCCATCTCTTAAAGCTCTTTGGCCAACAGCCCCATGGCTGTTGAACCCTCATGCATGCTGGCCCTCTAGCCCTTATAATTACATTCAACCAACCTTAATCTCTTCTCAAAGGCAATCAAGATCTTTTGAATACTGCTTCTTGTGAGTTTTCAATGAGAATGAACTACATCAAGCCAATCTGAAGGCAATAACAAACCATTTAGAGCTAGAGGATAGCAGTCCTTGACTTCTGAGAAAATACTGCAGTTATCAAGCCAAATTTACTTGGCTGAAAGACTTAAATCATAAGGCCTCTTATGAGGGAGCCAAGTTACAATCTTAGCAACCAGGCTCCATAATGTTTATCTGTAAATCAGTATTTAGTATGCATTTATTAAGGCTAGGATTTCCAAAAGCGCATTTCAAGAGTCACGTACCCCATTCACAAGCATAAATTTCCCTCTGAATGCATTGTACCACATCACTAGGATTCCTCTGTAATAAACAACACACAAAGGGAAGAATCAAAATTCAACAGTCTGCTTTAAGGAAATTCAAGGGCCAAAGCAGGCTTGAAACCCAAACATTTGAAAAAGTATCAGACCACTGACTCTGGTGGAAATCTCTTGTTTGCAACAACTTTTGATTCAAACCAAGATGATTCCAAGAGCCAAGCGCGGTAAAAAACCTGCTTACCTACAGAACATCCCACTGCACAGCTGAAGAGCCATCAAATGAACACAAAACTCTTCAATTCAGTGCTGTCAACAGCAGTATATCTGAGCCTAACATGATTTGCTTGTATGGGAAATCGGCTGCCTGCCTTTCTAGAGACGCACAGCTTGTGTCCGATGAACTACAATAAGAGCGCACTAAACTTGCTTATTGACTAGTAAGACACTTTTACATTTTATTGAAAGGCAGCCAGACTACACCACTGAATAGCCCAGGTCTTTATCAGTTGCTTTTCCTAACTTGCCTTAAATCAGAACTTAACGTTTTTTACATAAGGGTGATCTGCTTTCTTTAACAACATCATACACACAGTGAAAAATAACAACCACAAAAAATGAAAAGAATGAGAAGAATAAAGAAAATACTTGCCAGGACAAGATGCTATAGATGTAACCTGTTATTCCACCACTGCAAATATTTTAACAGACACACCACTCAGAAATCCAAGCCACAAGTCTAGGAAACTGTGATATTTTGTTAGGTAAGCTTACTGTTCATTATCTAGTCTTAAAACCATTTTGTACTGTCAATGGAAACTCGATCAGACAGTAAGAAGTCATCTACTATTATAAATGTTGTTAACTGGGTGATTTTTCATCCAGATTTATACATGAGGAAGAATAAAACAAATATTACCCCTGTAGCTGCAACAGAATAAAACACATTTTCCCATTAAGTAACAATATACCAATATTATACCAATAGTGCTATATCAGAGGCGGCTTCCTAACTGTATTACTAACAAACCATCTTCCCAGATTTAGAGTACTGAGTTGCTCTCCACCAGGGTTTTAACCCGCAAACAAAGCTATATATTAAAAAAAAAAATAATAATAAAAATGTATAAAAGGCATTTCATAATTTGTACCCATTTCATTTGTGAATATCCATACCGGGATCCTATGTCTTGCTCTAACGCACACATATGTTTCCAAAGGACTCCTCTAAAAAACATCATTGCTTCATCCTCCATCCTTTCAGGTGATGATAACAACACACTTCACCACATATGTGATGGAACGCTTCTATAAATAGGCACCATATGACGTAACATGAGAGAAGATGCAACATACAGCAAAGGATGCAGGCAGCATCGCTGCAGTGGGAGATGAAGACTTCCCAGTGGCTAAGCTCTTTGACTGTGGCAAAGGGCTCCCGCAGGAAGTGTTGCCTCACATTATACACCATTTTTAAGTCTCTGGACGGGTAAAACAAAGGCCAGTTATGCCTATCATTCAAAGCGCTGGAGACCGATCCTATTTTCTTTTAAACAAGCGTATGGCTTAGGAAATCAGCGGACCTGAAATATGATCCCACATATGATTTATTTGCCATCCTCCCCCATTACACAAATATAAATATAACAGGCATTTTTCTGCAGCCCTGAAATGATTCGGAATTAATACCAGATGACAAAATGGACCACGTACCAGGAGGGGAAAAGTTACAGTAAAAGCTCCTTCCCATTAATGGGGCCATTCATTCATATGGCCACTATTCCACAGGGGAGCTGGACATAAATTATGTATTTGACATCTAGTTATAGACGATTATATCTGACATAATGAAGTTATAATGGAAGGAGTTTGCACATTGTTTGGTTATTAAGTGCCCATTTCTTGTCCCTGCACCAGGTGCAATGGTGATAGGCCATACAAATCATCCAGAAGAAATGCCAAAATGGGCTCCCTTACTGATGAAGCACCACACATGTTTATTAATTTAACAGCTTGTCTTATGTCTCCCCCATCTGCTCATTTAAAACAGTTATTTGCCTTATAAATATTTCAGAAAGAGAAGTGTAGCCAAAAATTAGTCTGGCAGAGAAAGGATAAAAAAATAAAGTTTGAGAAGGGTCTCATGCTGTATGCAGCACTGCACTCTTTTTTTCCACGTTGAATTGGTTCAACAGCTTTTTTTCGAGCTGGTAATAGGACATTCACTTTAGATTAGTGATGCTTGAGGGTGCACCGCCATAGCTGACTCTGCTTTCCAGCTGTTGGCACTGTCAGGTGGGTGAAAACTTCCACTGCTGATGGCGAGTGGTACGACTCAGTACAGCGGAAAATGAAACCCACTGTCAAAAGAATCTCCTGGGTAGATGTCTATGTCCATTTTGAGCTTATCAGGTCATATGGTAGCTTCAAACAGTCTACAAAGAATAACATTTCAAGGCATCTTTAAATCACAGTTCATGCTGATCTCCATAGCAAAACTCCTTTACAAGGCAGCAGCTAGCTGTTAAAAAAATATAGTTAAAAAGTGCTTTTTCTTTTTTTTAAGATGACTAGGAATAATGGAAAAGGTGTTAAACATCACTCAGACTGTTCCCCCCCCAAAAAAAAAAAAAAATTCCTTAAATATTTTAAAATGTAAATACTTTGAACAGTTCCCACCAGCATACAGGATTTAGCACTCCTCCTTGAGAGACTTTGTTAGCTCCAGCTTTCTGCTAGAGCGAATGCTGTTATCTTATAAATAAACAGCAATGCCCTGAGGTGCCCCTCTGCAAAGAAAACACACATTCCAAAGAAATAAGAGCAACAATTCAACACCACAGTAAAAAAGAAAACGGTGAATGGCATGCAATTAACTCTTTCTGACTATGGATAGCTACAGGACGCAAAGCGGGACCTCACTGATGATAACAACCAAACAGGAGGGCTGCAGGCTGTCTCTGCAAGATTTCCAGGAGCTCTGGCGACTGGTTATGATACTAGTTATCACCACCCATGACACCTAATGAGGAATTAATAAATACGGAGCATGGCCCACGTTTAAAGCAGCTGCGTGCTTCAGGGAAATCAGTGTAGTCCAGGAAGGTGGACATTTTTTCCACAGATTTGAGTGACAATGACAGATTTTTGCAGAGCTCTGGATAACACTGAGAAAAGCATCACATCCTTATTTCAGAGCTCACTCCTCCATTGTCAACACGAACAAGCTCCATACCTGGCAATGCATTCCTGTGTCTGCATCTACCACGCTGCCCAAAACCCACCCCGTCGCCATGCTGAGCTGTTTGAAGACTCATCTCCAGCCTGGAGGCCGAGGCCTTTAAACAAGCCTGCCCATCACGACAGAAAACATGACAAATCTGTATAGACCTCTTCAAAACAAGGCAGCTGAAAAGTTGCAGCACATGTGAAGCTCCTAGTCATTGCAAAACCTTTCCATTGACTGTGCAGGTACGGTAAACAGTCATCTCCCATCCAACCAGTGCAACACCAGTTGCCTGCATGCTTCATATAACTCTACTCGCCTGAAAAGCCAGATGGGACTGGAAAACGTTGCATGTGTGTTGCTGGCTTGCTGCAGTAAGCACTCACACCCCATCCTGGAGGGAGTGAGATCCTCTGGTGGGCTCAGGGCAGTCACGAAGGGGAAGCCCCGAGAGCAGTCATACTTGGAGAAAAGGCTGCGCAAAAGCAAAGCAGACGATCCTGTATACGATCGAGGAAGAGCAGGACACTATGTAGCACCCCAGCATTGCATAGGGAAAAACAGAATAAGGGGTCCTGAGCATGGGGGACCCCAACTAGCGTCCAGTGCATGGTCCTCTCTTGGCTCAAAGACATCAAATTAGCACCTCCGCTGGACTCTCCCACCTGAAGGAGGGCAGGAAAACAGTACTGCCTTAAGAAGCTGGAAGCATATGGCTGTAACTAACTCTAAAGGCAAGGAGCAGGATGAGTAAAAGCGAGACCTTGGACAGAAGGAGAGGGGCGCTGCAAAGGACTCTCAAGCTGAGGGAATGGCTTTCCCAGGGGGACTCAAGCAGAAAATGAAAAAGCCTGGAAACAGGAGGTGTCTGGCCACCATGGGGTCAGAGCAGGGACTCCTGAACAGCACCTCTCTCGTAGTGCTGGACCCGGGGAGGGAGAGGCAGGAGAGCTGGTGTCTCAGGGCCTGGTGAGCACAAGATGCGTGACCCTGTGTGTCGGCTTGAATTAAGGCAAGGAGCGCCACTGGGCCTCGCTGCCCGGTGCTCCCCTTTCTCTGGACCTGGGAAGGAGCACTAGGGCTGCGCAACGAGCCCGGCTGTCACATCCTCCCACATCATCTGCAAAGCCATCGACCCTCTCTGGGACCTTTGGGAGAGAAAAAAATCAAGACCCAAAAACCTGCTCTATTTTTGGTAATAAGATTTCACAGTGCTTCTGACGTTCAGGAACGGTTCTCCCTCAGACACTGCAAACGCAAAGGGGGAGAAAAATGGCAGAACGGATCCAGCTTTTGAAGGAAGAAAGCACAAAAGGACACACCACTGAGCTGGAGAAGAAAGGGGGAAAACGCAGCAAAACCTCTGGCTGTCTTCCTAACACTCTGCCCAAGGGGTAGGGAGAGATTCTGTGTCTACAGAGGCTGAACCTCACAACTGAGGTTTACAGAAAAAAAAAACCAAACCACAGTGCCTTAACTGGGGCCAAACCCAACATTGCTGGCTAGAGAAATCTGCACAGAAGGGTGAGAACCTCCCATCCTTCCTTTATTTGCTATTTATTTCTAGAACTGATGACCAATACACAGTTTTGCTTATCAATTCATATTTTGGAAAGGGACTGACTTCAAGCTTACCAATCTCCAAGACAACTACTCCCCGAGCTTCAACTTTGGAGGAAATCTTTGCAAAATGCTGGCTCAACAGGGGAGGACAGCTCCTCACACTGCCTAGCTTTAAACGCCAGACACATATTTCATGTTTAATATGATTCCACACAGACGCTAAAATCTGCTTCTATAAAGCTTTATAAATAGTTTTAGTGTGTGCACTCGGTGAGTTCAATTCACTTATTTGCTGTGTTTTAGTATCTGGCAGAATTTAAGTCCAAACGCTAAATTCAATTTATTGCTATATATGATAATTCCATAAAATCCTTTTCTGAGCCAGAATATCAGCATCACCCTCATCAGCTATTGTCAGTAACCAGTGATCCATTTTTAAACACAGGTTTAATCTCCAGTCTACAAGATCACAGCCTGAGGTCTCAGCTACCCCTGGAATTATTCTGCATAGAGATGGTGTAAACAGTTGTGTAAAAATCATGTAATCACATCTGTATCGCTAGACTGAGAGAAGGTGTAAAACTAATGGTTAACAGTGCTCCCTATATGGAACTAATTTTAAAACATCATCAAATTAAAAAAGGGGTGGAGAATAAGAAGCGTCTTGATAAAAACGCTGATTCAGGGCCTCATTTCTATTAAGCGATTTACAGTGTCATTATTGCATTACTGTACGGAGCAGTGGCGCAGAGTAATTACACTGTAATGCACGATGACACTAATGTACTAGTAAACTACTGGAGTTTATACTCTATTGACTACCAGCATCAGGACTCTGAAAGGCAGGTAAAAATGCCCTGCATGCATAAACAATGTGTGTAAATGTCACCAGTGATAAAATTTTTAAAAAGGCAGAGGCAGTTACAAATAAATCTGCTAGTTGAGAATTGCAACGGCATAGGCCCACAGGAGCACTAAACCTGTATTGTTTTTTAATAATAGGGGAAGGAAAGATGCTTTTCTATCCTTATTCTGGCTTTATTTCCACTTATTACAATCAAAATTGTACAGTGGCTGCTTCTTTTTGCTAGTCTAAGTGCAACGTTGACCTGCACCTGGCGTTCAGCTCAGTGCAAGGGGGAATGCGGAAGGGAAATGAAGAGCATCAAAGCAACTGCATTAGTGGATTATGACAACTGTCATAACGTTGCTCTTCTTTTAGAGTTCCAGCTACTGGAAACGTGGAGAACGAACGAGAGCTTCAGGACAGAGGTGGTTTTGCCTCCTTTGTTTAAAACAGCTCTTGTCGTTATTGGATGAAGCCTAGAATGTGACCTGAGCATGTCCTAAGGTGTCAGAAAAGACAGCCAAACAAAAAAACCTAATAACCCTTACTTAGAAAAAAAAAAAAATCATGATTATTACAACACTCTAATGGATTTTGGGCACTGAGGCTGGAAATGAGGCAGCAGATGTGCAAGTAAAACTACACGTCCCAGATCCCAGGGCCAGAGGAAAGCCTTGCTCTTTGCCCAGGAGACAATTATTATGTTTTTAACACCCCCTAGTCACCAGCTAATAGACTGATGCCTTCAGAGGTGGCTGCCTCCCTGGCCCTTTACTATTAAGTTACACAAGGGGATACAAGTCCTTTTACTAGCACGTAGCAGCAGCAATATCAGTCCTTCCACCCTGAGCAGCTCTTTCTTTAGGATCTCTCAACTGGGGGGGTGGAGGCCCTTCCACCTGGAGGCTTCCTGGTGGAAGCAGTTAATGTGGCAGTTTATGTTGGATAAACTCCATTTTACCTTCTCTGCAAGCGTTGCAACTGTTCTGCCTGACCCACTTCGCCCTGCTGCTGGCGGCAGCGCCATTCATCTTGCAGAGGTAGCTATGCCCTCACGAACGGCAGATCACTGAAGATTTTTGTTAGTCTTTAGTTCTTTTATCTTGGAGAAAGCAAGGCACAGCTTCTTTGGCTGCTGCTGTTCCGGCGTCCTTGAGTCTTCCACAGGCTGCTCCAGACACCACGTCAAGGATTTACATTGACCTATTCTAAACAAGCTCTGAATCATCACATCCAACATCAAAGACAGACTTGAGCAAGAAGGTCCTGGAAATCCTAACCGTGTCTGCCTCACTGGAGTTCTCTGCTAAAAAAGCAAGGTAGTAAATTTTACCACAGAACTGGAGGTTTTCAAGTGACTTAGAAGCAGCCAACAATCACAAATGCATGTGTCAAATCTCAGGGTAGTTCCCTTAAAGGTGAACTGAGGTTGTGGACTGCCAGGGGATTGTACGTGACCAGCACAACCCATGACAAGACCAGATTTGGAGAGAGGACTATGAATCCAGCACCCTCACACCCAAGTTCCAGCACCCAGCACATGGTTCCACCTTGCAGAGACACCGGAGGAAGCACCAAGGAATAACAGTGCTGAGGCTGCTTCTGTGCAGCAAGAGTCAATTCCTTAGCTATTGTTACTGCATCAGCTAAGAAAACCCACGCTCCCACTTACAAAAGGAAAAATACCAGCAGATGTTTACTCAATCATGTTACAGATCTACCCCCATGGATGCTGGTGGAAAAGCTCACTCAAAAATAAGGGAGCCTTTCACACCAAGAGCATTAACGGTATACTTTTCATTTAGCCCACAAAGTCCTTGGGCCATTTGGAGGAGCAGGGTTTGCAGTTGCAGCTGCAGTTTGCCAACACAAAGGTTTCTTTGTCTCCCAGAATATTAGAGATGGATAACAACGTAAGATATAGAAGACAGCTTTCTTCATATTACATAATGACAGTGTGCCTATCCAGATTAATCTTGCATTAACACATCGCATTTTTCAATTGTGCGCACTTAGAGAAAAACGTGCAGACACAAACACTTACTCACAGCCTCACAGTGTTGGGGCAGAATAGCGACAATCACTGCAAAGATCAGTCCCGTACCCTTTCAGCCACTGTAGCACCCTTTGGAGAGTAGGAGGAAGGAAAAACCCCAGACTTACGCTATAGCACATCTCCCTGCTGACACACCTTGGCTCTCCTCTTCTTCCCCTTCTCTTCTTCTACAGTGTTCCCTGTGTTTGATGTTCATACACATTTCTGGAGCTGACCAAGAAATTCCTCCACATATACCTGTTTGATTTTAGCTTTGCTATTATTCATTCCAGGAAGGGCAAGCAGGTCATTTTGATATCCTACCTGAATATTGACAACCTAATTAAAAGGAGTAAAGGAAGATGTAAGAAGTCCGCACCAGCACGGATGCTTTCTCTGGGGCCAAGCCCATTTCCCCAGGCCACAGAGGCAAACACTAGGGGTTCATCACAACACAGCCAGGGCATGATCCTCCAAATGGGGCAGAGAAATTAAGGGCTCACATTCATACAACTTTATTTGCACCATTCAAGAGAGGCACCTTTCTTAGCAGGGCTATTCTGGACTCCTCCATACATATTGGCTACTAGCATTGCTCCTGAGGGCAATCAGCTCACCTAAAATTTGAGTCATCCTCTAGAATGAACACATCTCCTCACCAGTTCTAGTACAAACTTCGAGTAATGGCAACATGGATTGAATCCAGGCCTGAACCACCGCACGACCACTTTTGCACTTTAATTCACCTGAGGGGCATCCTGCCACAAGCCCCCCATGCCTGTGTGCTGCCATTAGGAAGGAAAGGAGGAAGGCAGAGGGCAGGACCTAAGGTATACCCATCGCTGCAGAAGTAAACTAGTGGGAAGAGCAAAATAGCTTGTGAACAAGCTGGTATTTTCAAAGCTATGTAATGGGGCACATGGGACACAGTCAACTCTCATACAGCTCTCTCGCAGGAATGAATTTGCTCCCAGGAGTGTCCTTGGATGGAGGGTGGTAACTTTACCATGGAGTTTCTATGAACAACTGGATGATATGCACTCACACCTATGGCTGGTTCACAAGGCACGTGCATGGAGACTGCGTCAATGACTCACCCTTGGATGGCGGTCTCTCCAGATCTGAATCGAGGTGGATCGGTGGGGCAATGTAGGAAACCTGCCCATGGTGAGCTTGCCCTGTGGACAAATAAGTGTTTTAGTTCCGCTGTTTCCTACAGAGATCTATCAGGGCCATAACTAAACACAGAGTGCTTTTATGGCACTGGATTCAAAACAGGTTTGCAAGTATTCTGTTCTATTGTGTATTTTTCACAATGAGCTTCCATTTTGTGGAGACACCTTATGAAAAGTTGAAAACACTCCCATTTCTTTTGCTTTTTCCATGCAGTCATGGGCACCATGCTGAACTTTAGTTATACCTGTTTTACCACTACCACATACGTGTTGCACGATGTTCTCTTAAAAGGCCATATGCCACAGAAGACAACTGATTTCACAGAAGCCCATTAAATCTGTTAATCTCACTCTAAGAGGGAAGCAAGCATTTCTGTGTCACAGACATTTTTGAAGGAAGAATAGTATGAAGTGCAACTGCATCTGTTTTCCCCACCTGCAGAAGATGCAGATATCAGTTTGCTGAGCTCGGCATTGCTTTCACCTGGGTGGAAGCTTTTTGGTTCCCAGCACCACCATGCAGTTTCCCAGTTGCTAAAGTCTCAATTCTTCTCCAGTAATTTGGAGGTAACTATATCAAGAAACTTCTATTTATAATAAAAACATGTTGTTATAATTCATCTATTTACTGTAACAATTTACAGGGTTGTTAATCTCTTTTTCTAAACATGGAAAGTTAATGATACATAGATTACGATAACAGTTGGAGTAACCTTCCCGTTTCAAGTAATATTCGTGCTGCAATAAAAGCAGTTGATTCCTCTTATGAGACACATTCCAAATAATTAATACGGCTCCCTGTTGACACTTGCTGTTGTTGCTCCAAGCAATTTCCAAGCTAGCGTCACAGGCAGCAGAGCAGCGGTACAGTCTTCGGGCTTCTTTGTAATGACATCCAGGAATACCACAAGCGCAGTATGCTGGTGCGCATAATATGTTGAAAACATCTCTTCAGGGAGATAGAATATTAATGGGAAAAGGCCGGGGCGGGGGGGCGGGGCAGGAAGAAGTCTGTCTGAATAGGCAGGATATATTTACCACCTTATGCTGAGGCTGACTCAGATAATTTGCATTATTAGCCATTACAACAACTGGACGTTATTCAGGTTTAAAATCTACCAACACATCATAAATTCTATATTTGCTTTAAGTGCTTTAACATGGGAAATCTGCTTCAGGCAAACCCATAGCTAATAACGAGTTACCCCACTTTCCCCTTCTCATTTACATGTTATAAATCTATTTGATGTCATTAGTGAGCATAAGCCATCATTTAATAGCTGCTTGGTTCTGCAGCAGAAACAGGCAGACTGTCTGCTCTCACTCCAAGCTGCTCAATGTGCAGGATCGGTGCCCTTACAACCATACAACAGGCTCCCCATTTCCTGCATCAAAGATACTACTGAAATGCAAAATAGCTGAGGTTGGCAGTGAGCTCTGGAAATCACCTAGTCCAGCCCAAGGGCAACAAGAGCCCATGGCAAGTGTCCCCTGTACCAGCACTTGGACACCCTCACAGAATAAAAAAAAAAAAAAAAAGCAGATTTTTCTTTTGTTTAAATGTAATTTCCTGTATTTCAATTTGTGCCTCTTGTCCTGTCACTTTATGCCTCTAAGAAGAGCCTGGCTCCATCTTCTTTATTTCCCCCCATCAGGTATTTATACACATCAGTAAGATCCCCTGGTCCACGTTGAACAGTCCCGGCTCTCTCAGCCTCTCCCCACATAGAGATGCTTTGATCTTTTAATTATCATTGTGGCCCTTTGCTGGACTGGCTCCAGTAAGTCCCTGTCTCTGGACCCAACACCCAGAAACACCTCACCACCCCCAGCAGAGGGGCAGGATCACCTCCCTTGACCTGCAGGCTATGCTCTGCTTAATGCAGCCCAGGAGGCTGGTGGCCTTTTTTGCCCTATAGGCACATTGCTAGCACATGGTTTTGGCTTTTTTTTTTTTTTAGCTTTTTTATCACCTGGTCTTCTTGGGACCAAGTGATCCCAAATACAAAAAAGAATGATTCTGCAGGCTTAAAGGTCTAGGCTGGAGTAAAGAGGATGCGTGCACAGTACATAAAAGACTACAAAACATCTGTGAGTTTGTTTAGACAGTCATTACGATTCAGTAATATCTATGGAAGTTTATGAATGTTTCATAAATGCTTTTACCTAATATGGAGGAAGCAGCAGCATCAAATGCTCTCTTGTGATAAATTAAACAAGTTGCAGAAAGCTTTTATCTACTTGCTGCTGATGTAAAACACGGTACTCCCAAAAAAAATATCAAACTTGACTTCTGTTAGACTGTACACTTCTCACAATGCTAAGAAATCAAATTTTGGGTTTTAATATTCTCTCTATAAAAAAGCACAGCAAACAACTGTTGTGCTTGTTTTTCTGGGCATGAATGCCAGCTTAGTTGCTCTTCAGACTCATCATAGTCTTCCCATACAAGGAACAAAGGCTCTTCATTGCTATCTGTGGCCCCAATTATACATTCGGGATCAAGATACCTTGTAAACCTTCTTGTTAATCAACAGAATCACGTTTTTTCTTTGATTTTACTATTACCGACAATGGTGACATCTGAGAGGGTTGAGGGAAGGGAGGCAACTGGGGGTGCGTGAAGCAAGCCCTGGCAATAGGACTGGTGCACAAGCACACGGATAAAACTCCGAGTCAGGAGTCCAGTTTAGAGAATCAGAGCAATGGTCCTTCTGGCTTTAATGGTATTACAAGTTTTGCCACTGACTCCATTAAAACCCACAGTTTTATCCAATGGACCTGTACCAGATTTCGAGCTGATATCTCTGCTGCAGCTCAAGTCGGTTGCAAAGACTGACAGGACAGGTTTTGCCAAGTGACGCCAACTCCCAGTCCCTTTTGCATGAATTTTGCAGTTTCAGATGCTTAGTTCAAGCTCCAGCTCTAGGAATGAGTGACTCCAATCCCCCCCTCTCCACTTCCAGCTACTGCAGAAAAACACTCGAAAAGGGGAACATGAAAGCCTTAATGAAAAAACAGATGGCAGAAACACTCAACACCTCCCTCTCCAAATCGCCCGGTCCTTCAGCTATTCTTTCTGCATGTTGGGTCTGAGCTGACAATGGTGCAGCACCGGGAGGTGGGACATGGCCTCCCTTGCCTGCGTGACCATCTCTCCAGCTGTCAGGCTTTCATTTCTAACCGCACATCTATTAACCCACAAGCCTATTTGATCAACTGCTCTTTGACCTGAAGAGCTGCTCACACATTAACCAATACTGGCCTGGTACCTGTGCCTATAGGAGAGGAAATGGCTGGTGTCAGGTCCTTCAGGAATTTTGCAGGATACTCCAAAAATAACTGCACCTCTTTAAATAAGTGGCTCAGTTTTTAGTTGTTAAAAAAAAAATTTCTTCCGACAAAATACCAAAGGTCAAGATGTCTCTGTTGTTGATGGAAAGTTGGGCATGTCTCATATTGTAACAGCTTGCACAGCCTTCTCCAAATCCCACCCTGACTATAACCATCTGGTGCTCCTGCAGCTGTCTCCCAGGTAAAAAAGTAAACAGCAATGAAACATAATCATCAAAGCAACGTGTGATGAAGTTGCCAATTTCATATCTAATCGCTAAGGCTGGGCTCTCTTTCCCTTATTCTTCTTGCTGGCGAGATCCGGCCACCAACGTGGCTGATAGCCATGGCTCCCCATGAGTGGAAGTAGCAGGGCAGGGGGAGTAAGGGGCAACAAGGGCTAATGCCAGAAGACAACCACGGGTTAGTCCTTGTTTGCTTTTTTTTGTATCATACCACAAGGATTTAGGTCGGGCCAACACTGCATAAGTGTTAAAACCATCTCAGGTGGGATGGAGCAAGCAGCAAATGTGACACCGGCAGCCACAAACTCCCCGTCTTCTGCTCAAGCCGCCTTTCTCAATGAGGACAGACACACAGCATCCATAGTAGCCAGGTCATATGCACGTGCTCTGGCAATGGGAAGAGAAGCATGTTTGGTGGCAGCAATTCCGGAAGCAAAATATGACCTTGAAAGTCTGCCTGGTGACACAGCCTTCCTCAGGTAGAGGAAATGGGGGAGATGTTTGCGGATTAGAAAAAGTGCCTGGCTGGCCATTACTTTCAGGCCTGACACATGAGAGATGCAACACATTTTAGAAAGCCAGTAACTTAGAAGAACAAAAATAATACTTTTTTGAAGACTGAAGGAAACATAATAGCTTGGCCTAAGGGACTTTTTTTTTTTTTTTTTAAGGGATCTGGATGCTCACAGACAGAAAATAAACATCCACACATCTTCAAAAATCTGCCCCTAAGTGATTTAGTCATCTACAGATGCCACAATATAAAACTACAGAGGAAAAACCTACAAATGCATGGACTAACCAAGGAAAGTAGCAACTTAGCAGTCTCACCTGTGTCTTGTAAAAACACACACACTCCCAATCCTTTTTAGAAACATACACACTATTTGTAGCATCTAACAGGGCAGACCTCCCTCCTGACCCTATGCCAAGTTTCCCATGCCTGTGGCGTTTGATTTTTCTAGAGCACAACTCCTATCGTCATGTATGCACGCAGGAAACCTTTCTGCCCAGCCCTTGCTCATTTTCTCTGAGATTTTATTGTGTACTGTTATAGAATAAACCTGAACAGAAAACATAAACCTGGAAGATTCAAACCCCCAAATGCAAAGAGAAAGAACACCAAAAAGTACTAGACTAAAAATAAGACTTTTTAAAACATTTGATGAGAGACCTCTTGAACATCTGGTGACTCGCCTCCTAAAGCTCTGGTGCTCGCAATGCCTTGAAGATAATTAAAATCACCAGAATGGCTGGTCCTCACTTTTCCCTACTGCTCCTTTGCTCAGTGCCCATGGTACCGTGGTGGGCATGGACAGCCATGCACCTGAATTGCAGTTCTCCCCTGTGCTTGTCCCAGCTCCAGCAACGACAATGAGAAGCCACCAGGACATATATTTTTCAAACAAACATGCTTCAAACTATTTGTCTCAAGGGGGGAAAGTACCCTTTCTTTACTGTCCTCGTCCAGAGGCGATCACTGCAACACGTTTTTTTCAGACTGCATCTCTTGCTCATTTTACCACCCATTTTCCAGCCTCTTTTGGCACGTTTTTGTCTTCCATGGGCTCACCAGTTCTTAAGATCCTTCTTAGACAGCCCAGCTGTCCCTGAATGCAGAGGATTTAATTTAATTGTGTGCTAGTACCTCTGATGACCTGTTGCTCCCATGCACTGCCTTTCCTACGCCCCTTGTTGTCAGCACCTCCAAACGCAGCCACATCCATGACTCAATCCCTCATTCTGCTTACCCACTCGCTTGGATCATTAATGAGTTAAGTTAATAACCGTGAAACTGCACATTGATTCCTGAGGCTTTGATTTCAGTTCTTCGCATAATTTTTTTTTTTATAACAATGGGATGGGCACACACTAGGTACGCTGAATATATATTCTAAGGAAAACTCTTGGAAAACATACCAACAATTTTAACAGTATCTTTATCTATAAAGTATATTTTGCATGCTGTGGCCTTTTTTCCCATGTAACTGAAAAATTCCATTTTTAAAAGCAGTCCAGTTTGTCTGTGATGATCTGATCTATAGAAAACAACATTAGTTTTTGGCCACATTTCTGTAATCCTCTAACTGCTAATGATATTTATTATCTAACCGAACACTTTGTTGGATTGCAATTTCCAGGATCATCACTCTCACGCTCTTTAATTTCCAAAATTAGTACTTTTTTTCTTGTCCTTTTTTCTCCACTCATGAGTCTTTTTGAACTCTATAATATGTAGGCAAATATAAAAACATATGGAGAAGGAAATTAAAAAGCTGGTCGGTTTGCTAACAAACTCTTCTGACATGCCATTAAACACATTTCATTCAGACCTATTAGTCGGCATATATTCAGACTTCTGGCAGCCTTTTTTTCTGCTTTTCATCAATGACTATCTTTACAAAACATTATTTCCTCACTGCCCACCCTTTTCCATTTTGCATTAAAAGCTTTCTTTTTAAATAAAGCTTTTATAAAGCCATTCTCTACCTCAGACATGTCAGAGTTAGCACTGATTCTGTCCACCGCTTCATTTATTCATGGACTTTTATGAAGTATCTCTCTTTCATCTGTACATCTCTCTCTCATCTTTCATTGCACTTTTAACTCCTTAGGGTAGCCGTAACTCATCCGCTCTCTCTCTTCTCCCTCCCAGGGTTATTTCCCTGTCCTTCCTTCGAAGCCGTGCATGCCTCTGAATACAAGAAAACCCTCTTTTCCAAAAGGCCCTCTCTGACTACATTATCTCTGCTCTCTTGCCATTTTGCCTCTTGTATTTCATACCGGGAACCATCACCCAGCTTAAAGCAAATGTGGCAGAAAAAGTAGGGTACCTGCGAGTGTGGCTAAGTGTGGAGGGACTGCTGGCTCCTGGTCACGGCTGCCTTCTGAAAATGGAGGTTATTGAATCCGTCGGCCTCGATGGGCACTGACAGAGAGCCTACAACCCACGCCGAGGAGAGGCTAAGCCCTTGTCGCACACGCATCTCGTGTTTTAGAGTAAATGAAAATCCAAAAGCGGTGCTTGTGTGAGCAGAAAGCATGATAAAATGGACCAGTCTTTTCTGCGGATATACTATTCCTGCTTTGATTCTGTCACAACAAACAACAGCCTTAACCATGAGAGGAAGAAAATCAAAATGGCCGCCTTCAATGATGAAACTGTCCCTCGTGTGACAGCCTTTACCCAGGAGGGCCTGGGACAGGTTTGAACTACAGGCAAAAATAAGGGCAAAAATAATGCCAAAGGAATGGGTTAAAAACGCCTGAGTATTATAGCAGCTGAAGGAATTGGAGGCTTTTCACTAGTGGCAGCTGCGTATTTTCAAAGCAGCATTTAGGACTCAGAAAATCATGTCCCAGCTAAGTCAGAGGTGAAGAAGCTTCTTCAAGTCACACTGAGATTCCTTGCCTTGCTGTGCAAACATTGTAATTTGTGTTTTTGTGTTTAGATGAACCTCACCCCTCTATTAAGGACTTAAAACATTTGATTTAGCAGCATGTTGGCTCCAATGATGCTCTGAATCCTCCAGCACACATCCCAGAATTTGCCCTGCGATATGAGAGCCTGGTATAATGGCCAGCATGGAAGAAGAAGAAAACAACGCAGGAAATATTTCACACGTGCCATTATAATTAAAAAATGTTAAAGACCTCCTACCTTTCCCCCATATGGCAGCACATGGAGGAAGGCCGTATCCAGGCCTGGCTTTCGCAGGGCAGGGAGCTGACCTGCACGGCTGCATGTTTTTTGAGCTTTGCTCCCCAAAAGCTCACCTGGCAGGCTAAAGAAACATGACACATTGTATTATTCTTCCCCTCCCAGATATACACACTGTGCTATGAAATACAATTTACCAGTCACCTGCACTGGAAAAAAGAGGGGAGGAGGGTGCAGAGGAGACGGAGGGATTTGGAGCAATGCAGTCCTCAGAGCCCTGGGGCAGATGACAAATATTGGTAACCACAAATCACCCAGAGCGAATTTATCAGCGATGAATACAGCGACGCCCAGGGAGGTTTTCTTGGCCAACTCTCAAAGATTTAATCTGATATGAAGAGCACGGTGCCAGTTCCTCCTGTCCTTACTCTGCTCTTGTCCCAAAAGTCAAACAGGACACTTCCAACTGCCTTAGTGGGTCAAGCCCAGCCTGGTCTGCCTCAGATCAGGATGAAAAGACTTGGGATGGAGAAGTTAGGAAGACCTTTTGGGGCGAAACTTAGCCAAAGCCACACAGTCCATTTCCCACAGAAGCAAAATTGTTCCTTATGTTGTATTGAAAGGTATCTTCTTGGGGCTGCCCACCGCTCCCTCCCAGATGCTGAGCAGCAGATCTTGCCGTCAAAAGATTTCATCTTTGTTTTCCCTTTCCTGGTGGGGGAAGGAATCCTGCTGCCTCCCTGTCCAAGATGTTTCTGCCTTATTTTTCCCCTGTTGCTTGCTTTTTTCCCCCTGCCTGTGCTCCTTTAGGTCCTGCCTGTTGCTGCTGTGCTCTCACTATCGCCCACATTTCTTTTCTCCGCCACCTCTCTTAGCTGGGCACTCTTAAGCAAGGGTGCAGTTTATGTTATAGCGGTCTTCCCTTCCCTGGGACATGGCCAGGCATTTCCATCCCCTCCTTTGCAGCAGATCTGGCAATTAATGCAAGCACAGAGCGAGCAAGAGCTGATTTGATGGAAAACGACCCACTGAAAACAATAATTACTAGTTTTCCACTGGCTCAATGAGCAGAGCCAATTCAGGCTGCCGTGGCGGCACTGCCAGATCTGATTCAAAGGAAAGGGCAAGAATGAAAGAGCCAGGGGTGGGATGGGGACCGCTATCAGTTTAACCGTAACAAAAAACCGCACCTGGGAACAGTAACGGCATTGTATGTGGACGTCCCCTCCATCCCCACACCAGACTCTCTCCTTGCCCCAGGGAGACTCCCACCAATTGCATCCTTTCTTCACCACCTTTCAGACAGCTTTTAATCCACCTGCCAGCATAATTTACAGAGCTACGTCTCACAACTCCAGGTCAAGGGTTTTAATGAAAGCCAAATGCATTACAGCACGCTCGCTTCTCGCCGGCAGAGCTTGGGACACAGCCCTGCCTTTCTGTTACTTGTGCCGCTCTTGTTCATGCAGAAAGGGGAGCAGTGCGGGAAAAGAAGAAATCAAGCAGTAACTCTTGCCATGTTGAGCTTAAATTTCAGTGGCAAAACATCCAGGGGGGTTGTCAGAGAAATCAGCTGAGATGCTGGATTGCATGGTAGGAGACACGTACAAAGTAGACAGGTAGATCTGTGAGTCACCAGCCCGGAGATGGTAATTGAAGTGTCTTGTGATTTCAAATATTGTGAGATGTGGTCCAAGAATTTGTCACTCTTGCTTTCTTCCATTTGTGACAGCCTATAGAAGATGTCCCCTCCAATTCTGCCTTTATTTTCCAGCCTGTGTGTCTCTGCATGCGTAGCATGGTCTCCATCCCCACATCGTACCTCCCTGGTACAGCTTATACCTCTGCTGTAACCCTCTCTCTTTCTCCTCTGCCACTCCCAAGCAGGTGATACCTCGCCTCCATTCACCTTCTATGTCAGACAAGTTTCTCTCCAGGAACTCATCATTGCAAGTCCCCAAGAAACATTGTCAGTTCACGGGCCTGCTTCTCTGGCTCCCAGTGTGCATCCTCTCATCTAGCTTAATGAACTCCATCTTCCGCAGCCACACGACTGCATACCATGCAAACCTTAACTCCCGTCTTCCATGGGTCTGTGACTATTCCTCACTGCAACTGCAGCCCAGAAAGGACTGTTAGACTAAAGCAGTCTTCTTCGTTACAGGTATTTTTATCAACTGCTCTCATTAAGGAAGTACAAAGAGATGAATAATTTGTTTTCTGAGCGGGTCAGTGCACCCTAACTTCATTAATCACTTCTTTTGATCTGCAACGGGAGCCTTGAGACAGGCAGTACAGCCTGCCTGGCGCTGCTTCCAGCCTGCTGGCAAGCTTCAGCTACGGTGCAGAGTCCCTGCAAGAGGGGATAGACTCCATCCCAAAGTGAGTGATCAAGCAGTAAACGAGATTAACACTACGTTATTTGATGAAGAAATGAAATAAGGGCGGGTATTTTCTCCATGACCTAAAAGAACAGTAGTCTAAGTCACCTCATCTTTCTTATTTTTCTTTACTTCTTTCATTCTTTTTGAGATAATATAAGGTATGTCTCAGCATGAAGGACATGGTTGCCTGTAGAGAGATTTTGACAACTCCCCTCTGAGTGCTAAAATGCTGTCAGCCGAAAAAAACTGAGCTGTTTGTGCAAATTGATCCAACTCTGACAGACCTCCTCTCTGTTGTCATGTTTTCTCTCTCAATCAAAAGCCTCCTAAAGAATTGGTGTTTTCAGTTCAGTCTCAGAGAAGGGGGAGAAGAGGGGAGACCACCTACTTTTCCTGCACTCTTCGTCATTAACCTGGCTGGTTGGAGAAATCTGTGAGAGGAAAAGCAAGGTCTCAAAAGTCTCTCACATATCCTCATTGCACACGGATAGAGGATCTGAATACAACAGTTTCCCTAACTCACATATAGCAACTGCATATGGACTTTCTGACTGCCGGTGAGGGCAGAGTCAATACGTTTTGGGTGCAGCCAGTAACAGCATCGGAAGCAGAGCTTTTAGGCCTGAGTTTATCTCAATGCCAATAACAGGCAAGATGCTGGATCAGCCGTCCAAAGAAAGCCTTACTGGGATTTTTTTCAATAATCATTAGGAATCACCTCCCCCTTCCTCAGCCCAAAGAAAATGAAATCTAAGCATTTTTAAACCTTGTCCCTAGCTGTGAATATATCTGTAACCTTTCCACATCAGTGACAATTTTGAATACAATTTTTGATGGTCAAATCCTGGGAGCACTCTTACCGCTTTATAGCAAAGATTAAGTATGCTCCTGTCACAGCCTGTAAAACACCATCTCTTTCTATTGCCTCCACTGGAAACTCCAGAAATCCCCTGTCCTATAAGGTGAGGCAATGCCAAGCAGCCCAAAAGTGCCTTGCAAAGACAATTTGGGGCTACGTTGTTTTTGCATGCTTTTCACCTTTGCATGTAACGTGGCTTTACAACACAACAACTGCTGTCTTGCTTGTTGGGTCTTTCTCCACAATTTTTCTAGCTAAGTGTCAAAACATGGTGATGTTTATTTTTCCTCTTTACCTCCCTGCTGTAAACTCAGCTGAGGGAACGCATGCTCAATGTGGCCAATTTTTAATTTTTTTTTTCTTTTTAAAGACCCATGCAGCAGAATTGCTGATTTATAGATTCAAAGAGATTCAGAGCTGAATCAGATTCAGTTTGATCTGATTCAGTCTGAAGCTTACCCATTTTAGTTTTGGTGAAGTCAGCTATGGACTCTATAAACTTCATTGTGTCCCTTTTCATCGCTTCAGGAAGCCAAGAGTGACACAGGAGGTTTCACCATCTGTTCCCTTCATGCCGCCGTCCTACACCTATTTCTTTCTGCACGGCCAGGGACTGAGAAGTTTGCAGTGGGTCTGAAACTGCACAGGCCCACTGACTCCAAAATAACTGTGTGCAGAACACAGGTCCATACATCAAACATCATTCTACAGACCAGACATTTCATACAAGGTCAAATATAATTTTTTAGTATCAGATACTCTGTATTTAGAACCTAATTTTTTTAAGACCCTTCAAGCGCCTCTCTGCATTATTCTTATCTTAGTTACCACAATGTTACTGTAGGCCTTTGGATGACAGTTTTGATTTTAAGTCTGAACACTGCCTAGAACAATAAAATCCTGATTGGTACTTCTTGAATAATACATATTAATTCTCGCCCAAGCCTCCTTCGCACTGGATGAGTCACGCTGGATGTCTGTCCTCTGCAAGGGCAGCAGACAGGTTTGCAAGGGCACTGCTCTGCCTTGCCAGCGCTGGGGCAAGGGTCCCGAGGCACCGCCAAATTTCCTGATCCCATCGATCTAGCTGCATACACGCAGGGGGAAAAGGCATGTTACACTGCCTTGTTTCTGATATGTCTGTCTGGCCCCAAAAAGGATTACAGGAACCATACAGCATGACTGAAAATGAGACCACGGGGTCTGAAAAGTACACCCAAAAGGTGGTGCGTTTCAGTCCAGTTGAAAACTCTTTCAGCTCCTTCTGCCTCAGGCTCCAGCTCTTTGCAGTGAAATATGCTGCTATAAAATTAATAGACAGCTTTAGTTATGAATATTGTCCTTTGCAACAGACAATATTCAAATTGTGGTTAGTCATATATTCCATCCTCTCTGAAACACAATCAACCAACACCTCAAAGCAAGAGAAATATTCTTTTTCCCTTTAGAGCTACAACCCCTTAGTTGCTTTAATGAATGTACAGATTTACACGTTCACATATGCTAGCCCTTACCACCATTTCAGGTTAAACTTCCTCTAACATGCTAACCCATAACCTTGCATTTGGGTTCCTTAAACGATCTTTTGATCAAAGAACTGACAAACTCAAGCTTCAATTCTCTGGCCAACCTGGCCTCTGTCAGTGACATGAAGATCTTCCTTCACACTCTCGCTACCCGAGCAAGGAAGAAGAAACACCATTACTTCTGACTACGTATCTGAACAATGTGGGATTCACAACTTTTGAAGAATTAGCTTCACACTGAACAATGATAATGACTATCTCATTGCTGAGGAGCCCAGAACGGATACCTGTTTCTCTCGCCTGCATCAGGGAAAGGACAGAGCAACTCTGTTTAATCCTTCTTGCTTAGGGTTATATCTAATAGCATTTAGTGGCTTTGGTGCCACTCAAAGGGAGGGACGGCTGGGTTGGCTCCTTGGGATTGAATACGCAGTCTCAATAATATCAGCCAGTCCAGCTCTGATTGACATGATAGTCTCAACTGAAGTAACATTTGTTGAATGGCTCAGTGACCACTACAGCAGGAATTGCGTGCACACAAGAATCTGACAGAAGATAGCATTTTGCTTTCAGCAACCTGTATTACAAATGAACCCACTTGCTACAGAGGGACTCATGGAGCAGCACAATCTGCTTAAAGAAAAAAAAAAAAAAGATAAAAAAAAATGTATTTCCACTGTGGAAGTAATTGTGACCCCACCGTGGCAGTGACACCTTCAGAGCAGCATAAACTCACCTTTTTAAAACCAGCTGTACCTTGGGCAAGCCTCAGCCAGAAGTCCACCTCCTTTCTACAGCCCCAGCAGACGGAGGGGAACGCCACTGAGGAAGGTGGCCGTGCTGCCCTCTGTGCCAGTCTACCTGTTCACGGTGAGTTTAAACTCCATTGAGCAGACAGCTTCTTTGTGTGGGAGTTCATGCTTTCATTGTCCTTCCCTCCAGGGATGACTTAATTAGAGATGGGGTTTCCCTCTCAAGTTACTGGATTTGAGGAATCATGCTGCTGTTATTTCCAGGCAAATCAAACAGAAGCAAACGGACAGTAAACAGGGGTATGAAAAAGTCCAAAAA
>VYZM01020834.1:89709-117968 GCA_013398915.1 Dromas ardeola
AAAAGAGATAAACCCTGACTCATCTACGAAAAGGACAAGAATTGCTCACCTGGAGACCCTGGCATCGGATCCTGTACCACTATGTTCAGGGAGCAAGTCCTCTGAAAGCTTTTCTTTTGCAAGAAGCCAGCCAAAAATCTCTAATTAGATTCATAAAGATGAGAGGCCAGATTGCAAACTCTCTGTTACTTGACACAAAAGTGGCTTTCTGCTCAGGATAAGCAGAGGTTTAAAAACCACTAGAAGATTTTATTAAGGGGTGAGGCCAAAAGAATGGAGCGATTGCAAGAAAAAGTGGAGGGCAACAAAACATCCGTGCTGTGGATTGAGGGCAGATACCTGCACTTTCTGCTTTACAAGCTGGATGAGCAGGGAAGCAGGTTTTACCTGGGTACCTCAGTCGAGCTGATTACAAAGGTTACAAATGACTGAAAGAAGCTTAGAGCTCCCCGGACAACCAGAAAAAAAAAAAACAAAACAACCTGTGAAAAAAATCTCAGTTTGACAGGTGCTTGAAATAACATTGCTCAAAATCTAGTGCTGAGAAGACATTTCACTGTCAACCCCAAGCACTTACAAGCCAGGAGAGACACCCCCAAATTCTGAGATTACATCCTAGCTCTTTTAAGCCAAAAGCAAATAAAACCCACAAGAAATAATAAATATTATGGATTTAAGCTTTTCCTTGCTGTGCCTCAAAGTCTTCAGGAATGGTGTTTTAAAGCTTTTCTTTCCACTTAGAAATGTAAGCAGACTTTTGTACTTTTAAACAGAACTGAAAATCCTGAGATCACAGTGGCTGGGGCTCTGGAAAAAAACACCACTGAGCTCAACAACACAGACACTAGAGTCGACAGCCCTGAAGTTTAACTTCAGAGAGCAAAACGTAGAGCCTGTCTTTGTGAAAATGTGTATTTTTGGGGGGGCATTTAAGAAAATGAAGAAAGGAGAATATAGCCCCAGATGCCTGATCCCCTTGTGATGTGGTAACAAAGTCAGGCTGCTGGACTTGCACTGGAGCAGACGAGTGCTCATGTGCTCTGTCCTACCAGCCCCACTGGGGATAACCTCCCGCAAGGAGGTTAATGATAAGTTGGGAACAGGAACATTGTTCAACAGCCACAGCGCCTGGACAGCTCAAGTCTGCTCGGATTCGTGGCACCACAAATTAGAGGCATACATTTTAGCTATTCATGGCGTACACCAGACACATGCACAGAAACGCCGTGACAGCTTGAGTTGTTCAGCGGGAGAAATCATATTTGAAACAGCACGTCAGGTTTTGATTAAACTGGCAATTAAGCAAGCAAGGAGCAACATGCCCTGGGGTTGCAGAGATGATAAGCCAGTTTCAAGACAAATGGCCAAATCTTTAGGTGGTGCAAATGACTGCAACTTCACTGCCTTCAGCAGGGCTGCACCCTTCCACGTGTGCTGCGGATCTGGCCCTCTCCAGCCTGGGACAGGACCAGCAATATAAATGGTAATGAACTGCATCCAGCTGGGAAGAAGCCATTGTGCAAAGAGGCAAAAACAGTGATTTCTAATACAACACACGGATTTGCAACACAGTGATGGGCCACCAGCAGCAATCCTCATCCATGTCGACCTTCTCTCTCCGTTGTCAGTAGGCTCCTTCCGTAGGGGCAGCTGGGCAAAAAGGGAGAGATGGGAAGACGAGCAGATACCTGATGTCACTGTCTGACCACCAGATGCTGGTAAGGGTCTTCAACCCTGTTTATAAAGTTCGTCCCCTCCAGATGCTTTTCTGAACTAAAATAATATGATTCAGCGAACTGATGCATCTTATATTTTCCATGGGTGCAGGACTAAGGAGAATTTAGCAATTCTATCATAATCTCCCCAGGTTGACGATCGCCTACCAAAATGTCATTGATCTTATCTATAATGATCTCCTATTGAGTAGGAGGTCTCCAAGATGAAGAAATTAAGGTCATTTGAGGTCAGAGGTCCTGCTGCTCAAATTTTAGCTAAGAAAATTGTCACAGACAAATTAATGCAAAGGAAACATCAGAACTGATAAATATGTATAACCAAAGGATAGGCTGCTGTCAGATAGTGATTGTGTAGACACACTTTGATGTCAGCAAACCCTTTTTGATCTGGTCCACATCTCCCAGTTTCAGACCAAAGGTCCAGAATTCAATTTAAAATACTATCAATACAGCACCAACACGGGCAGCAAAGAGCTGGCAATAAGCTTACTGTGGGGTGCAATGAAATAAGAAAATATCACGACCGTCTGAGGATGCAACCTATGACTTAGCCAGAAAACAGTAAGCATTCAAGCATTCAGGAGAGACTGCAGTTGGACGAGGTGGGTCCCATGACATCAAGAGGAAGAGCAAGCCTGTGATTCTCTGAAAGCAGGAAATTCAGTAAGACATTCAGCCCACCTCAGGAAGGTGCAGGGCCTGGATCCATCCCTGCCTCTCATTCAGAGAGACACCCTGGAAAGGCACCAAGGCTAATTTTTAACCAGGGTCATCTGTGCTTAGCTCTGTAGCAAACGATGGCCTCATAGAAAAGGCCATATTCACAGTTAGCTGTGCTGGCCGCCTCTCTGTCATGCCTCTACTCCTGGCATTTGACATTTTCAACCACATCATGCATGTCTCGGCTCCCCTCACTGTTTTGTTGTTAGTGTGATGCACCCAACCATCACAAAATCTGGCACACGATGCAGCCCCTGCTAAATGCCAATCCTTTCATGCAAGCCTGAAGCTGAATCTCAGCTCTTGCATCTAGCAATACAGACAAAATACACAGCTTCATCTTAGTATGTAATTAAACACTGGACAATCCTAGTTAACTTTGGATATCAAATGCAGGTAGGGTGAAACACAAAGGTTTGCTCCCTACGCACAGTTAAGGCGTTGATTTTTATATAGACAAATATATCGCCGCTGGGCATAGTTACAATACCTATCCTAACATGAGATTTATGAAGATAAAAGATTCCATCCCAGAACTGCAAATAAATAAATCACCCAGTAATTCGCTTGGCACGCTTGGTCCTTTTGCCCCCAAAGCAAAATGCAGGATGTGTGATTGATCTTCCTACCCAGTGATCAGCAAACTTAAGACTCTCCGTGGTCAGTTCAGCAAAGACTGCCAAGATTTTCCAACATTTGCAACGTGCAGAGGAAAGTTATGAGCCACAAATAGCTATACAGCCAGCTAAAAAGGACAGGGAATATTCCTTGTTAGACCCCCTCTAGGTAGCTTAACCACAGTTTCTCTGCAGTAAGTCCAGGGTACAGGGCTCAAATTGATAACGAGCTTTATGTGGCTCTGGCAGGGCTGAGGGGCCATAACGTGAGTCCAAACCAGTGCTGATCAGAAGGACCTGCCCTCCGAAGGAAACTGTGATGTGCAGTGGTCCATTTTTATTACTACCTGGAACAAAAAACTGAAATTTCTAAACGATTGTGACTTTCAAACAACGTTGACTCAAGGGTCACCAAATTTTTCATTTCCACAGAACTAATTTTTTTTCCTTGGGTAATACTAAAAAGTTCCATGTTAAACATAACAATAAAACAATAACATAACAACAATTTAACATTACTGATAACAATAGCAGCATCCAAAAGGCTTGTTTTGATCCTTGCCTGCCAAAAAAAGAAGTTCCTACAAAATATTTCGATTGTATATCAATGGGACGTTCTCCAACTAAAAAAAAAAAAATAATTCTATTGACAGTTGCTTGGTGTGCTGTAGTGTAAACCTACAGTTTTCTACATCTAAGCCCCGGAGTGGTAAAAAAACCCTTCAACCTTAACAAAGGAGGCAGCTCAAAGCAGTAGTGTCCCAACTGTTCCCATTTGCCACCTGGATGACCCCACTCCTGCCTGCGAAAATCTGCCTCTGAATTTCCATCAGGCTGATGTCCTTTCCTCTTCAAAGCAGTGACTGTATTTGGGAACATCAGAGCTTGGAAAACACTGGCTAACAAATCAGGACAGCCTAATGGCGTTAGAGTTAGGACCAAGTCTTTGCTTCACTGCAAGCCATTGGAAAATTGCCTAATTCAGGAAACCTGACCGTTCCCTCACAGTCTTGCTGCCCCACTTTGGTTTGGTTTAGGACTTATTACTTTCTTGTTAAGCTTAGTATCGTCCATCTGATGTTGTCCAACAGAGCCAAGGACCTTCACTACTCTGCCAAAGCCCAACTAGTCTTGCCTAGATGATCCTATGGGAGGAAAAATAGGTAAAGGAATCAAAACGTACCAATTGCCTATCTTGTATCTGGAGTGGAATCAAATTAATCAAATTAATCAGGTATACATAACATCTTGATGTCTGAGTAGAGTCAGGGAAGCCTACCAAATGCTCATATCTATCAGAATATTGCATTGCTTGGGACAGCTCATCCAAGGAGAAAAAAAAACCCTCCTCTGTCTGTAAAGCTACCAAGTACATCCCTATCTTCCATGAGAATAAATGTATATTTAGTTAAATCACCTTGGCAACTGAGCCAGCTTGCAAATCCTACTTTTTCAAATATATCTAATCAACGTGCAAATATCTATCTATATATACACACACGCACGCATATATATTTATATCTGAAATGTGCATGACTTACTGTTGATAGTACTTCCTCCAGCAGTAGCTTCAGACGACTCTATGCTCAATGTTTGATTTCAGCTGCTAAAAGATGAAGTCTGAATACCAAATAGGCCTAAACAAACATTTCAGAGATGCAGGTATGGCTTTTACCAAGCCAGCAGCCATCTCACGGGCCCTCCAGATGCCTGCGCATGAGAACCTCCCTATAGAAATGAGGCAAAGTCTTTCTGGATTAGAGTCACTTCCCTGGGACACGGCCATTGACTTCAAGCAGGGTTTTTAATCTGCTGAAATTCAGAAGCGGGCTAACTTTGACCTTGAAGCACTGCCCGTACAAAAAGCACCAGCGTTTTCCAATAGATAATGAAACCAGGTATATAAAAATCCAGATAGGCAAGATGAATTTTTTCTTTAATGCTTTGAAATTGCCTAAAATATTTTATTTTCGAATAACTGGATCCAGTTCCCAGACATTCAGTACAACAATCTTTATGTTGTTAATAAACACATTTGTCTAATGAATATCTCTTGGTAATCTTGCCTGTAATTCAGGAAACCCAAGCGCAGCCGAGATAAAAATATGCACATACTAAAAGCTCAAATTGAAGAAAAAAAAAATCAATTCAAAGTTAAATTACCCATCTTAAATTTCAGTATAAAGGCTACTAGAAATACTGAGTTCTTGAACTTCAATTAATCTTTAGCTATTAAGCCAGAAGGGAAAAAGATTCTTCAGAGTATCACATGAGAAGCTGCAAAGAGCTCAGATCAGCTTGCGGACGGACGTCACTATCACTTAAACTCCCATTCACGGCTCCGTTGGGCTGGTTAACTCATGCTTGTCTTCGACTCCTTTGGGTTTCTTTTTGCCAGGCATCTGTGTGTGACTGCCTACATGTGTGTGGCATAAATTTTCCTGCTTCACTTCTCAGGGATTAATTGGCAGAAGTGCTTGTCATGGTTAAATAATTTTATTTAATTTGCACTGTGTGAAGATATTTGGGCAAAAGGGAAAAATAATTAAAATTTAATTACTTCCCCCCCCCCTTAAAATGAGAAACAGTTGCATCCCTTTGAGACTCAGCTGGGAACAGAACATCACTCAGTTTTATTTTTCAATATGTAATAATAAAAAAATAATAATTCAATGATCAATCTCTTGTAGTAGAAGAGTGACAAGCCCAGGATAGGTAAAACACATCTCTAGAATCGATGACAACTGAAGTTTATAAAGTTACTGAGGGGAAAAGATAGTATTAACATCCCATATGGAAACACCCAAAAGACTTTCTTACAGGTTTCTAAACAAACAAACAAATAAATAAATACTTTTACTAAGAGGCTTGAAGATATCTCTTCAGTGAGTCACGTCAGCAATGGGAAGTGCCTATCACCTTTAGTGATAGGCCAGGGTCTCTGCCATGCATATTAAGGGGATTTCATAAAACTTGACAACCTCTCTTTTTTCCTAACTTCATGCAAAAATATTGTTTTGGCATGAAAAACCTGGTGTAACAACACTCTTAATACAATTAATGGTTATTTACCAAAGTGCTTCTTGTATCCTCTACAGTTTGCTTCCTTGCATTATCGTTTTTTATACCCAGTGTAAATACAGGCTTTAAAAAGAGGGTGGGAAACAAAAGGCAAAAAAAACCCAAATCAACAATCCGAAAACCCATTTGGAATTAAATCTTCCAGTACCTTATGGAAAGACTGCTGGAATGAGTTTTTGCCCTTTTCAATGGACAGATGTTCTCATCAACGAGAAAATTAGAACTTGATGACAATCTCCAAGGTTTAAATGTCACTCCCCACCACTCTGGTTCACATAAAAATGGAAGTGGCATTAAAAGAGCAGTATGCAATCTCTGCAGACTGCTAATTTCTTCTAATTAAAAAGCAGAGTTTACAGACACATTTAGTGACACTCATCATAAAGTACACATTTGATAGTAGAAGGCTTCTGTGTTTTTAGTGCCCAGAATGTTATTTTCTCATTGTTAGTGAATTATTTGCTTTCTTGGTCTGTTCAGGAATTTCCCGCTCCACGTAACAAATTTCTAACATCTTAAAAAAAAAAAATAAAAAAAAATCTCAGACCTAGAAGTAACTCCCATAGAAGGCAACCTCCCGAGCACTGTCTGAGCAAGGTGCAAAGAGTGCAATTCAAGAAGTTGGTTTTGACTTTTTATATATGATGCAAAAAGGCACAAAAAGGACTCACTGACCAGGCAGTACAAACAAAACATTTATAACGTTAATATTATTTTACCTCTTTAACATTGGGAGAGAATATCCACCCAAGAAAAGCATGCCGTGAAGTAACGCGCTGATTGTCTGGGTGCCTTTCTGAATGGTACACTTTAGTTAAAGTCAAGTCATTAGGCTCCGTACAAGAGGAAGTGGATGAAATCCAATCGAATGCATTACAGAGGTCAGAGTAAATGAGCTAATGGTCCCTTCTGGTCTTAAAAAATCTATTAATCTAATTTAATTCTCTGTCCTACTCTTCATACCAGAGTCATTTAAACTCATTTATATAAAAAGAACACATTACAGCAGCCTTACACAATACACCATGTTCTGACTCTGCAGTTTTAGGCTACCCAAAAGTTTCATTTACTTCCCACTGAGCTCAGGAGGAGGCTTTGTTTATGCATAAAGAGAGCTTATATTTACAAGCAAGGCATCAGGCTGAGGCACCTCTCCCAACACAATGTTGGATCAATCTGCACCTTAAACTATACGCGTTGACCGGAAACATCCCAGAGCACTTTCCACCTTGCCTTGGTTTTTGGGTGCTGCCATTTCCCACTCATCCTGACACTTGCCATGGTGAAGAGCACAATGGTTTGATCAATAAAATCTGTTCCAGTCACTCCAAGGATATTTCTTGTAACTCAATATTGCACCAACAAAATACTTGGTAGTCACTGTCCAGTGCAAAAAGCAAGCGCTTATGTGGAGAAGGCCAAAAATATTCATTGCTGTCAGTCCCTCCAGTGTATACATATGGTCCTGTCAAGCAAATACAGTTTATTACCCCTCCCTCAAAAAAAAAAAAAAAAAATCCCCTCTTTTTCTTCTCAGTATATCCCACCTTCTTGAGCCTTATCATTAATATTACCAGCCATTTGCTTAATTCAGCAGTACAAGAGAGCAAAACATCACATAAATTCAGGCTGATTGACCTTAGCGAGCCACAGCATCTTTCACGCATGCCTTGGATAGAGGGAATAATTTAACACAGTCAGAGGGGTAACTGAATTTGAGGCCAACACATGGGGGCTCACAAAAGGTGGTCTTTATACGGTGTGTTGAAAAGACCCTACGAACGGACTAAGGACTTCTCCTCTGCTGGCATATCTATATTTGATGCCACCTTTACTTTCTCTCTCTGCCTGCAGCACACAGATGGCCCTTGCCCTGTGTCTGTCCTAAACATCGACAGATGAAAAAGAATTGCAGAGCTGCCTAATGCCTCAACTCTCCAATGGCTGGTGTTAATTTATTCCAGCTATTTGAGGGAAGCATGAATGGCACCCCAGTAAGGCAGCTCAGACTAGTATAAAGACAACTGATTTGACCATCTTCTGTCATGCCCAGTGTATAACTTCTTCAGTTTTCAGCTCTGATGCTTCCTTGCTTCCCCCTTACCCCCCCCTACATTCCTTTTGAGTCTCAAGCAGCTGGTACTTTGTGAGAACACAGAACCGAGAAGCTATGTAACATGAAACACCCCGCTTGCTTATTCAGTGCCAGTCTTTTTGAACCAAATTCCACGTTTCAGTGAAATTTGCCTTGTCTTGTTTCCTCTCAGCACATTTTAATCAAGCAAAAATCCTATTTACAGTGAAGAAATCCCATTACAGTGAACTATCACTACATTGTTTTAATGGACACATGTCTTTCACTTAAGACTTCACCATCTGCTTTGCCCTCCAATAATGAGCACACCCTTCAAAAAAAGTCTTTTCAACATAAAAATGCAGGGCAGATATTGCAACTCAAATTCGTATGGATATTCACCGTTTGTTCCAGCTTACAATTTATTATTCTCTCTGAATGCTTTAGACACAAATCAGGAGGTCAAACAGCCTCTCACTAGCAAAATGCAATTCCTTCCAGGGCAAACAGAAATTCACTGCAGGCTCGCTCCTGAAGCCCCTAGTCCAAACTCCCACCAACTTCAGAGAATTATTTTGAATAATGGCTAAGCTGAAACTGTCCAGGAACTTTGGGATTTTTTCCCCGAAATTTTTTCATTATATATCAACCTTTACTCTCACACACCTCGCACAGTCACCCGTAAGAAATGGTCACTATTTCATTCTTGTTTATGTCACAACCCAACTTTCTTGATTTAGCATAGTTATTAATGCCAAAATGCACTTTGAGAAGGTGTGCTTGGAAGTACCTATGATCTCTTTTTTTTCTGGGATCTACCCACCTTCCCCTGTCAGGTTGCTGACAGCATCACCAACTAGCCTTTCACAGCCCTTCATGGCTGGTCCCATTTCTCCCAGAACCCAGAAATCATCAAACTAGCTACCAAGATTCTTTTTGTACCTTCAACATAAATTCCTTTCCTGTAAGCAATCCATCAAATCCAACCCTACCGTGAGAGTTCAGCTGGATTTCCAAGGATAAGTTTGACCTTTCCATTCCTCACATATACCTTGGGTACTTTTTATCAGCACAGGAACACCTTAGGTGTCTGGAAAGTTGACTTGCTGCCACATCTGAAGGATGAGGAGATGCTGAGGGTATCACCACATTTTCCTGAAGCCAAGGGAAGGCTCTGTAAAGCCTCCCTGTAAAGGTTCAGTAATTTTGCAGCTTACTCCTAAAGAGCTTTTTACTCCTCTTTAACCTGAGTATCAAGGCCAACAGTATGAAGGGCATCCAATGCATCCTCTGCTTGCTTAGACTCTAAAGCTGAATATAGCAGTGCATCCACATCTGCTTTCTTGGCTTTATTGGTTAAAAAAAAGAAAGAAAACCTGGAATGGGAGCACTGCAGAGTGCTGGCAGCATCGAAGCAGTTAATTAGCAACATTGAACTAGACTTCAGGAGACGAGTCTTAATAACTGCTGCTAAAAATATTACAGTAGTCATTTCCAGAACAAACACAATCAGTGGCAGACAAGTGAGGAGAGCGATACAGACCCATGAGCTGCCATGGTGGAGGTATTTTCAGTGGGGAGCAGGAATAAAGGCTGCTCATTTTAAAAACACAGTACCAAAAAAACAAGCTGGCATTGAAAGCATCAGGGACCCCACGTCTCAAGCCAGGCTAGTGGCTCTGCAGCCAGGCCAGAGCAGAGGTGCAGGGAGCAGAAGGTGTTTGCACCACATACAGCCAGCCTTGAGGAATCAGGTGCACAAATATAATCTAAAATGAGAGGGTAATGCCTTGAGAAGAAGCCTAGCAGGTTATAGTCCTGGTTTGGGGTGGGAGGGGAGGAGCCGGCAGAGGCAACAGCTCAAAAATGGAACATCCTGGTGACTCTTGCTGGGCTAAACCCCCAACCCTGTGCAGACTGCCATCACTGCACAAAAGGCAACAAAATCTGCTGGCCAAGGGATAAACAATGCATTCATCACCAAAAACCATGAATAAAAATCCAACGGTCAAAAGCTGTCTCTAGTACATGTTACAGTCCCTTTCTCTTGCAAAAGGTGGCCTTGGACGTTTGCTACGTGTCAGCTCTTGCTCCCTGCCTTTGGCAAACAGCTCAGACCCAAAGGGCTGGCACACTCACAGCTGGGTTTGGTGCAAAATATATGCATCAGACTGATAAGCTGTGGTGGATGTCAGCGTGACAAGCTGGTGGTCTTGAAGTTAATGAAATGACAATTAATCACAACTCCTCAAACTTGAGGCCAATTCCTCAAGTCATAACCATACCGCAGAAGAAAAAAGCTGCTACCCTTCATACGCAGTTAATTTTTTCCCCCCTGTACAGTCACCCTCTATCTTCAGCAGTACATCCCATGCTTGCTGCCAGGAACAGCCACCTAAGCTTTTCAGACATGTCCTTGGCAAGGTGTTTCCCCCCTCCTGGCGTTTGACAGGATTACGAAGTGCCCAAGTCTCTGGCCTCCTTTTGTTTTGAAGCTTGAAGGCGAAGTTTAGCTTAACCATTTTGTCTCTTGCTGCCCCTTCCCCTGCTTCAACCATCCTGGCTGCCCACTGTTCCAGTCCCCAAGCACTCGCACTTGGAAGCTCACAGGAACAGGACTCCAGCCCATGCATATCGGTTGTGACTTCATGGCATGTAGGTCTTGCATCAGATTCACGTTTGGTTTGCAATGGTAGCAACCAAAGAGGATACAGCAGTATCCCAGGTTGGCGCCCAGACGGGTTAGGTCTGCTGCACTAATTTCTTAGGCTGGCTCAAACAGGGGCCTTGTAGTAGGAGCAGTGACTTGAGGAAAAATGGGCTCCTCCACCTCCATTTGGCTAGGCTATCTCCTGTACCACGCTTCTACTGAGAGAAGTACATTTTTATTTAGGAGGAGGGAGCAACCACATATTTATTCGTACTGGAAAGGCACTGAAGATACTCCCGCTGTGCTAACCAAACAGTATTAATATTTATGAAATGCTCCACAAAGGGAGCATTTTGAAGCTGAGGAATCTTGCACTTTTTAAGGATTTTTTTTTTTTTTTGTGAGAAAGTAGAGGGAAGAGCTCAAACCCAGCTTTCCTGACAAAAAGCAGAAATTCCTAATTTCAGAGAAGTGTCCAGTGGTATGATACCTTTTAATAATTTTTTTAATCAAACACTGCTTTGCAAAGAGGGAAAATTTAAAAAAGGATAAAAATGAAGAGACTGATCAGTCCTCAAAATGGGGAACAAACGCAATTCTGGATGCTAGCATACCCCAGGTAGGTGAAATATCCTCCTGCCCTTCTGAGCTTAAGGTACCAACTGGCCAGCAAATACAGGTTGAGATGCCAGCTTTGTTATAAAAGATGAAGAGTCTCTGTGCTGCTTTCTTCACCTCCAAACTTAGACGTGTCTATCTTAAATAGCAAAAAGGGACTGAAATATTTATAGAATAAATGGGACACACATATATGGGCAAATAGTAGAGGATAAAAGCCAGGGCCCCAGTCACGATATGTGTTTAGCAGAAGCTGCTGAAAGCAAGCACTGATCTCTCTGAAAACCTCCAGCAACGCTGAGCAACCAGCAGCTGTCACTGTAAGCAATGAAGAGGAACAGGAGCAATAGAGCTAGGGATGCTCCTAGATGGGAGGAAAGCAACTGGAAAATAAAAACACTGGAGAAGCCGCAATTAAACACTCAGCAGCTCCCTAAAAATGGCCCTTGTCCGCCAGGAGAAGCTGCTCATCAAAAAAGGCTCAGCTGGCCTTTAAACATGCAGCCCGAATTCAACTTCAGAGATACTAAGTGTGGCTTATCGCAATGGGATCTCGAAGCGATGGCAATTCATATCCTGTGTACAAGTGGGATTTGAGATGCAGCGGCCCTTTTGATGCGCTTCCCAGGCAATGATGTAGGGCGCTAAAGGCGAGCAGCGCAGGAAGCCGCTTTCAGCCACCTATTAGCACGTGACAGCTCTGAAATGTTCAAGATCCTCTGCCCACTATCCACATTACTCAGCTGTCAAAGGAAAGGCCTCAGATTTATGATGTGAAAATTACATTTTAACGAGGTGTCATATGTGTTTAAAGTTCTTATTCATCACCATACTGCCACATCTTTTACCCAAGACACAAATGCACTTAATTAGCATATTATAAGGACAGAGGGTTCACCTTATCTGCATTGTAAAACTGCTTTAGGGAAAAAAAAACAACCAAAAACAAAACACAAAACAACAAACCACCCAACCACCCTTACTGAATAAAATGGTTGCAATCACATGTCAAGTGAGCATCCCCCGATATTTAACAAAATGTGGATGATAGAAGTTTGACATGCACCCTCTGAGGTTTTTAAAATATCACAGATATGGATGGACGCTTCATATTACATTTGATTACTGGACTGGCAGTCCACAATGTTAATATGCAATCTATGGAAGCCACTTAAGCACAATGAGGCTGTATTAGAAGCTTTATATCATATCACTGCCTTCTTTATGTATTGGGCATATTTATTTATTAACTTCATACATCTATTAAACACCCTGTATTGTAATGCCTGGGTCTCCTGGACATAACTGAAAACATCTCCTCGAAAGTAGGAGGTCTGTATTTCCCATGCCACTGTGAATGGCTGCCAGGACATCCAAGTCCCAGACACGCACAGAGGGATCCTTATGCTGGTTCAAGTCCTTCCCTGGACTTCTCCACTGCCGAGCTACAGGACCAGGCTATGGTCCCTACCCCTGGTCTAAATGCTCAGCCAGCACATCCCGAGCCCCTGCGCCAGAGCTGCCAGCACTGGCGTGGGGCACCTCAGGCATTTAAAAGACAAAACTTTCTTTTTCTGGTCTCCCTGCAGCCCAGGAGCCCCTAACTGGTGCCCAGCCAGGAGCCATGACTGCCCGGTGAGGTGCAGAGACGCAAAGCCGGGCGATGCGTGTTTGTATGCAGCTTGGCGCCGGGAAGAAAGATGGGAGCACTTTACCTTTTTGGAGAGGAGGATTTGTTGATGTTTCCTCGAATTTGTTTATGCAGATTGTATCACAAGTGGGTGATGATTAAAACAGGTAACTCTGGTGAATATTAAGACTGATTAGGTTGTGGAAAATTTTTCATTCTGTTGATACAGCCTTTCGTTTCCCTCTCTGCACGTGTCTAGTGGGGCACATAGAAAAAAAATAACCACTGGAACATTTTTCTGGGTTCAGTTTCTTGAAGAATGCGATGTAAAACACTGCAGCACTATTCTCACTATCATTTCAAATTAGCAAACTCAAAAGCAGCTACAAAGAAATAACCCAAAAGCTCAGGAGCGTATATGGAGAAGCATCCTCCAAAAAACATAATTTTAAGGCCAAACAGCTCAAAGAAAATACGCTTCAAAGGCTTTTGGTATCTTCAAGTTCACTTTTTGAAAACAGACATTAACGACAGGTTTCCTGGGATTTGCAGGCACTGAGGAGTGTTTGCTTTCAAAACTGTTTTTGGGATAAATTAAAATAACCCCAGACAAAAGGAAAAAAAAAATAAAAATTGAGCGGGGAAAATCCTTAAAATATAGCTTTTCCCATTTCTGAGAAAAATGAACAATTGGTTTTAATTCAATCAGGAGCCCTGAATTGCTTCTAGATCAGTTGAATCCAGCTTTGTGCCTCACTTAAGACTTCAGAATATTTTGTCTTCCCTGGTTCCTGCAGCTGCTACAGAAGCTGAGCACAGAAAGACCAGGTTTTGACATTCATTTACTCCAAGGAGTAAAAGTCCATTTTTTTAAACAGCGGGTGAGAGAGAAGCTCTACGACAGTGAAGATCTCCAAACCAGTGAGGATGTTCCAAACCTACATGCACAAACAGACCTCTAATTAAAACTCACAGAAAACGTTTAATCACTGTGAAGAGCAAGAGGATGTAATCCCTGCCTTTCCTATAAACTGAGTGACTCCTGCCTCCTTCCGTTTTCCCTGCACAGTTTGGGATAAGACTGAAAATGTTTGATTCTAAGTGCATTGGAGCCCCCAGCATCTGTTTTTTATTTTAGATATCCTTGAAATGTATGATACCAGAGATTTCAAATATGTTACTGGCTATTTAGGTAGTTAAATATATCACTTTTCTTGTTATGATCAATTTTTGGTTTTAAGAGCTCTTCTCCTAAAACTTCACCCTTAATTGTTTTTTAACAACCAATTTTTTCGACCCATCAATTTTACAATCTTTCTTTTATTTTCTAATTAAGCAGATACTGTTTACATATTTTGCTACTCAAACTGTAACCCTCTAGAAAATGTCTGAATTGAACATTGCCTTGCTCAAAACAGAGAAACACTAGTGATTTTGGAAGAGAAGAGGAGAAACACATATCCACAATCCACTCTGTAAAAAACCCCACAACTAAATAACGAAATAAATATATCCTGGGTCTTCACTGCTTTCCTAGCATTGGCTCCTGTTCTGCTCTTTGGTGGAGGAGCTGGGTTTAACCCAGCCATGTATTTATTATTATATATAAAGCAGTGCAGCATAAAATTTGGTGCTAATCAGAAAATGTGTTGTACTGAACTTGGAAGAGAAAGAATTACGCAGACCTGGTCTCCTGGCTCCTCTCTGCAAAAAAAAAAAATAATTGGTGTCAAGCAGGTGCTTGCACGCCTACTCAATTCAAAATCAGTGCTTCTGTTTGACTCGTAAAATAACGTTCCCGCTAACCAGGCTACGCAGGTAACGGAGCCGTAAACTCCCCTTGCAAAGGTATTTTTCTTCACTTTGAAATGCCTCAGCCTATTCGAGCTGTCTCATCGAGAATTTCACTTGCTGTCAGAGCAGTCCTCTCAAAAGTCCTCTTAACCCGTAAAATAGTGAGGTAATGGGATCCTTATGCATTTCTGCCAAAAAGGAAATCCCGGTGATTTTCAGAGAAGAGAAATGCATGTATAATTCAGCTTTGTGCCCACATTACAAAGCTATCAAAAATTGCACTAAAGAAACATCAGAGAAGGCTCAGCAGGCTCCCTGACACCATATTAACCTTCTCGTGTCCACCACCCAAAGACAAAAACTGCTGCAGCTTTCCATCTGAGGCACTGGGAGATTTTAAATTCTCATACAAACATGAGTGAAATTAAAGGGGCTTCAAACCAGAGTGAAACAAGGACAAATCAAATCCTTTGCACCTCATAGATTTTCAGCCCTCTGCAAGGTTTTCACCTGCTCTCCCATCTCACCAGCTTAGACTGCGAAAAAGGGGAGAACCATTTCGTTTTTTACATGGAAGTACAAAATTCAGGGTTTTCACCCATTATGGCTTTTTTTTTTTATTAAAGGTGCTATTACTGACAATGGTCACCACATGAAAAAACGGCAGCAGAGAGTCTGCTGTAATACCTGCAAATAATTCACTGAAAAGGAGAGAAACTATGTGAAATAAAACGGATGCAATTGATTTCCACTCCTCAGGGATAACCAATAGCTCACAAATTGCTCTGCTTCACTCCACCACTCAGAAAGTACATGCTCATCATTAAGTTGGGAGAATGAGAAGTATTACTTCATTTTTTGCTCATCTGAGATCTTGCAGAGGTCAACATCATTGAAAACGGCCCTGCTCCTCTCTTAACAGTCACTTGCTTTTGTTCATCTGCCTCTTCAAGATTCCCTTCTCCTCTTCCTTACGTTTTTGTATAAAAATGAGAAATTAACTGCCACTTTACTACTTTTGATCCATCCCTCCCCAGATTTTCATACCCACAGTTTCTTTCAGCATGTCTTGATCCATTTTTTACATGGATAACAGGCTGCTCCCAGGAAAAGAAAACTAAAAGCTCAGCAACAGAAACCTCTCGACTTCTCTTTTGCAATCTGAAGCCCTGACTCCACTCATTCACTCCCGAGTTTCTTATTAACAAAACAGAATGTTTTGGGAATAGCCATGTTACAAATCAAATAGTTTACTGTCCAAATTACATTAATTCTGCCTTCCCTCTTACTTTTTCGGCCTTTCTGAACTACAGAGTCCACCACAGGAACTACCTGATAACTACAATGATTGAGCAAACGCTGTTTGGAAATTCTTATACTGTCATATGAGTTTGACCACAATTTAGGCTAAGTCACGTTACTAACAAAGTGGTAACTTTGAACACAATACTTGCAAAACTATGAGTAAATTAGTAAAGTTAAGTGAATGTAACTCAGCTAAGCAATTACCGGTATAATTTCTAACAGGAAAAAAGGTGCAAAAGCTGGGAATCCTCCTGGGGCCAGATACTCCTCTCTTAGAGAAAGCATCGTAAGTCATGCTTTAAAAAAAAAAAAAAAAAAAAAAAAAAAAAGGAAATTTCAAAAGAAAAAAAAAAACANAACTTTAAAGGAAAGAAACCAACACTTTGGAGGATTTTGTTCTTAATTCCCCTCCTGACTAGACACACACTTGTGGGTGTATGCTCATGTATGCAATTAGCGGTGGCTTCCCTAAACAGCCCAAACTCCCCCAGCTTAATGGAATGAAGTAATTTAAACTGGCTGGCAGTTTTCCCCCATCTGTTTGCGGTGACAGCATCTTCCACACTTTGTTTTGCCAAAATTCTTGCAGAAGGGAAGATGATCTGATGTACGGAGGAAAATTCAATTAGGGAGAAAAGAGTGCTATCTCTGTGTTGCAAACAAGAGCATGGACCTTTGGAGACTGTTTCAGGTTAGTTACGGGTAGCACACTCCTTTCTTTATTTCATTTCAAACTAGGATTAAAAAAAATAATATTCTGCACGTATTAATGTCTTAATATCCACCACAGGTCTTGTCATGGGGCTTAATTTACAGAAACACAGGCAGATCAGTAAAACAGGATGGTACTTCAATTTTACACCCTATTTGGAAGAAAAATAGAAAGCCTGATTCAAATTTTGGCTTGTATTAAAGCTCTTACCTGCTCTGCTGTCCAGCGGGCCAAAATCCAAGGAATATTTCACAACGTGATAGTTGTTCCATACGTAAAGGAGGTTGTCCCGGGGATTATAATCCACAGCAGCAATGTACTGGTAGGAGTTTGGAAAGGGCACATCCACCATGCTATCCTTGCTTTGGTCAGTGTTATATATGTAGTCTATTTTATTCCCTGTGGCTTCATTGTCATCATCTTCATACACAGACTTCACTACATATAAAATCCCACAGATCATGAAGGCGTTAGAAGCTGACCTCTTGTCATAGGCAGTATCCCACGTCCCTTCAATCCTTAATGTGTAAGGGTTTAACTGGCTAATGACTATTTTGCCATTATTTTGTTCTGTTGCATAGATTACCCACAGCCCGTTCTCATCCACAGCCAGGTCTATATCAGACTTGCCTCCCCAGCGGTAGGGAGAGGTGTCGTGGTAATTTGCATTAGCTATGATAGCCTCCCCGCTTTTTATCCTTGTCCGCAAGTCAAACTTGACTATGTTCCTGGTTCGCTCCTTGTTGAAGAACAAAGCCCCATCGTACACCACGAATCCCGTGCCATCCACCCGGTGTGGGAGTTTGTAGGTCGTGGTTGGCCTCCCGGCAATGAAGTCGTCCTTGGAGGAGTACTCCGTCAGCGTGTCCGTCCGGTATGGCGTCCAGGGCATGTAGTAGATCTTGTCAGACGCCTGCAGAGGGTCCTTGCACCAGGCACCAGATTGGTGGTCAGATTCGAATAAGTGTTCGCTCTGGTATACTCCTTTCAGCAGTCCAGGGCAAAGAAAAACTGTCGGAGGCGAAAAGAATTTAAAACAAAAACACAAAGTTAATGACAGTCCGGGGGTGGCTGGCCCAAACATCTCAACCGCTTCTAGTTCTGGAGCAGAGGACATTCAAGATCAGAGGAAACCCAAGAGCAATGCCTTGTAGCTGGAGACTAGCCTTCCTGCCAGCCATATCTCTACAACAAGATTTGCTCCACCAAACTGATTTTTCCTGCTTTTTCTATCAACTATGGCTCATTTTCTTATTGCTTTTCAAATCTATTTTTACAGGTGTACTTACTTGGACCACTCGCCTTTGTAAACTCTGAAATGAATATGTGCCCCCAAAGGATTTCTGGGTTTGTATTTCCAGATTATACTCTACAGTGAATCTGTACCTACTAGGTGAAGGGGTAAACTCCTGGGGAATTGATCCACATATTTATTTGAACAGCCCACAGAAGAGCGGCCTAGAAATGGAAATAAGAGAAAGAAATTCCCATCCTTACAGCCCAAGCAATATTAAATATTTAAAGGGTACCAACAGTAAAGCAGAGACGAATCCCTTAGCAACTCCGAAGAGCGTTTAAAGCAAAGGGAGCAGGGGGGAACACCCGTCTACAGATCTGTAGTGTAACTAGAAATGAGGCTTTCAAAGCTGCTACAGGACACACGAAACATGCAGTCCACACAATTAAAAACGAATGACGTATGGATGCTGAAAGGAAAAGACAAGGAAGGAAGGAAGAAAGTAAAGAAGGAAGGAAAAGAATAAAGTTCACTGGAGAGGAACCCAAAGTCTAGATTTTAATCAGTTAAAAAATGTCCTGTTAAATATAGTAGTAATTCAAACTTAAAAACATATACCTTCTATTGTTACATGAGAGGAGCATAGAGGAGCGATTTGACTAACCGGGGTGCTTTGCTGCTCAGACTTCGAGGGGGCTGAGAGGGGCCAGGGCATGCCCAGCGCCTGGGAGGAGGCTCGGCCGATGCCTGGCTGACCTTGGCATCACGGCAATGCCAACGCCAAGAGGCCAGCCAGCTGGATGGGGAGACAAAAGGAGGGATGCTGAGGAGCAAAACTGGCTCATTTGGCCCTCGTCATCCCTGGTAGCACTCTCCTGACCTGGAGGCACCGCACACACTTCAGGGGGAGAATGTTTGTTGGTTATTTGTAATGCTGATCTCCGTGAGCATGAGTAGTAGAATAACCATGACGATGGGATGGGCAGCAGGGAGGCATGAAGAGGTATCCCATCACACGCTTCTGGTAGTGTGGGGCTGGCAGATGGGATCCCACGTTTGCGCTCCCTGCTTGGAGCGTAACCAATTATTTTCAGAAATGCAGAAATTGGTAATATCCTCTGGAGAGCGAGACAGGAGGAAAATCAGATTTAGTAACTGGTGTAAAAGTATATTGCTCTATTGGAGTCTAAGTAACCACCCAGAGTTGCTGATAAAGGGGTGGCATTTCCAAGAGGCTTTTATGGCATAATTAGATATACTTATGCACATACATATGTATGCACGCTTTCCAAATTCTTTGGGCAGAAGAAAGTATCTAAACCTTTGAAGAGAAATTTAAGGAAAAAAAGTGGCACTGGTAAAAACTTTTCAGCAAAAATGAGTTAGCTGGTGAAGTTGAGCAGCAGAGATACTAAATAAACTTTAACAAAAAAGTAGTGAGAATTAATGACAAAGTATTTCAACTAAAACGTTAAACTGTTAAATAACGTAGCCTATACATAAGTAATAAATATATATAATTTGAAAGGTATTTAATTACCTTTTTGTTCCACTTCTATTGTAGAGAGAGAGGTAAAGAGAGAAAGGAGAAAAGAGAATAGATTAATGGTACTGTATTGGCCAGGTAGTTTTCTTTACCTCTTTCATATGAAAAGGAAGCTTTATTAATTTACTTTAGTATGTGAACATTTTTTTTATATATATATATATATAAAACCTTTCCTCTGATATAATACGCAGACAAGCTGAAAAAATACAGATAAATTTTAACTTTACAAGAATCTTTAAGACGGAAAAAAAAAACCAACACTTGGGACATACCAAGCCCCCTGAACTATTTGAGATACGTCGTCAGCAGCAGCCTTGGACTAGTTTCATAGAGCAAAATGAAACACCCATACAGTGAAATATGACTGATACAGATTTACGTATAGAATAAAAACTCCAGGGAGAAACTTTATAGAATATACGTCTTCATATATTTTGCCAAAATCCTGTAAAACAGAGATCCCTGCTTTAAGCAGAAGAATATTCCCTTTTGACATGAACAGAGAACTTAGGAGAGTCAAATGAAGCACATCGGCGGATGTTCGCAGAGTCCTGTCCTATGTCTCAGAGAAAGGAGTTTTAGTAGGACTTGGAAAAAAACATCTAAAATATTATAATACTTTATGATTTATAAGATCCCAAAGACTTACAGTGTTAACAAGTTAAAAACATCTAAGCACTACTTAAATACCCAACCCCAGAACTTGCTGGATATTTTCATGTGAATTATTCACCACGCATAATAACGCTGCTGAAGAGGCTGCGTCCCTTCAGACAAAGCCCCTTGCAGTCAGAATAAATAAATGCAATGCAGTTATTAATTGCTAAATGCTCAGTACCAATTTCTATAGCTAACAACCTCCTGCGAGGGGCTTTGGGGGCCCTCATCCAAAAGCCCCCTGCGGTGGTGGCACAGACCCCTTCTTCTTTCAGCATGGTGGGGCCCCAAACAGCTTCTGCACCCCCAGTCCTGGGGTTTGTTCGTTCTGCGGGGCCTCTTCCCCGAAGGTGTAGGAGAAGACAGGCCCCATAAAACATCACTGAGGGAGAAGTGAGAACTTGCCAGCAAAACAGTATGGTTTTGACAGCTGAGAGATCTCTGTTCAGAGAAGTGAGACAGGAATGCAAAGGTATGCACGCGTGCTTTGTTTTTGCTTGCCCAGAGTTCACTCTGGCCCCTTCCAGACAGGGACATTTGCCAAATGACTGTCCTCCGGTGCTGGGACTGCAAACCCCTTTTCATTCAAAAGTCTCATTCATTTGGATGGGAACTGCAGACTCAATGGAAGAACAATTTCAGGGTAAGACTGCAAATGCATTGGCTAGACATGTGGGTCTGCGCTTTGCCGTGCGGGGAGGTGTACATCCAGAGCCAACTGCTCCCAAAACGAATGTTTCCAAACTTAAACAGCCTTTTTTTACCTGGGCTTTGAATCAGGCTCCTTTCTACGTCATAACAGGTTAAGGTTAAAGGCAAATATTTCCACCATGTGGCTCTCAGGGCTCTAGGGAGCAGAGACGATGCATTTCAGTGCAAGAACCTGATTTTGCATGGGAAAGAGCCAGCAAGGTTAAAAGGCACCAGACCCAGCAACTGGAGAAACCCGCATGGCAATTGCTCTCCCTGTCCCAGACTGTGACTGGCCACAGCTAAGTAAGGTGTTCAGGAAAACATTAAATGTCCCTGGCAAAAGCAAGAAAGCAACATGACAGATCCCCAAATGTATGGCTTCACATTGATTCTTCTGGCTGATGGTATATTGTACCTCTGGCAGCATCGAAGGTAGTAATTTACGTTTTCAAACAAGCCAAAGCTTTTGTAATGCACTTGAACAACAGCGTAAGCATTGTAGAGCAGGAAGAGAGATGCTTGTGCAAAAGATAAGATATTCGTGACCAGTTGAGCTGAGTAACCTGAAGCATTGATTACCCTTATCCTGAATAGCTCGTATGTGTTATTAGCGGTCAGTGCCGTATCCAGCTTTCTTATAATTCCAGACGTGGTATGTGTTTTGGTGACCTCCTGCATGGTGCTTTCCATTGTATGTATCCCAAATACATGTTTTTCTGATGTTAATTTAAGGCTTAATGCTTTTGAATTTCAATAATTACTCAGCTTATATTGGAATGTCATATTATTCGAACCGGTTGCATGGGAAGCTTGAAAGATTTAGCTCATTGAGCAACATTAAAAGGAAGGGTCTAATTAGGGTCTGATTATCCCTTCAATTATGCGACATATCACTGCAAAACTGTCTTCATAAAGTATTGGAAGAATTTTTAAAATTCTGTCCAATTACAGGCAATTTTACATCTCTGCAATGCCTGTGCTAGTCCATAGAATTCAAATACTGCTTATAGCACAGGAGGCACCTTACCTTCCTACATGGATCATAGAATCATTTGGGTTGGAAAAGACCTTTAAGATCATCAAGTCCAACCGTTAACCTAGCACTGCCAAGTTACCACTAAACCATGTGTGTCCCTCAGCACCTCACCTACACATCTATTAAATCCCTCTAGGGATGGTGACTCCACCACTTCCCTGGGCAGCCTGTTCCAATGATTGACAACCCTTTCGGTGAAGAAATTTTTCCTAATATCCATCCTAAACCTCCCTTGGTGCAACTTGAGGCCATTTCCTCTTCTCCTATCACTTGTTACTTGGGAGAAGAAACTGACTCCCACCTTGCTACAACCTCCTTTCAAGTAGTTGTAGAGAGCAATAAGGTCTCCCCTCAGCCTCCTTTTCTCCAGGCTAAACAACCCCAGCTTCCTCAGGGGCTCATAAGGCTTGTGCTCTAGACCCATCACCAGCTTCATTGCCATTCTTTGGACACGCTCCAATCTACAGAAAAAGCATGCATGCACATTATTTCTCTTACAGTGAGATCTTCTGCTCCTGCTATTGCTGCATTGGAGCAGAACAAGGGTATTTCACCTCGATTTCCTACGCCAGTTGCAGGCCAGTGCCATTGGCTTCAACAGTGCCAGAGGCCCGAAGGAAAATCAAGAACCACTTGCCAGGTCTGAGGGGAGTTACAAACAAGACTTTCCATGTACCCTGATCTTCTCCTGTTTCTTCAGGTGGCAGAAAAACTGAAGCTGATGTGCGCTCATCGTCCGCTATAGCCTGCCCCCGCTGTGCCTGGAGCCGAGCGATCAGGCAGATTCCTGCCACCCATTCAGAGAAATCGCACAAACAAATTAATTAAACGCTCTTAGTACTGCTGAGTTGAGGCTCTGAAAATACACTCTTAATTTCTGGCACAATTAACACTTGAACAACGTTAACTGCTCATTTTCTTACCACCACATTGAGTTGCACTCAACTATTTAAGGCAGAAGCATGCAGTGGAAGAGTCCTGTAGAGAGCTCTCTCCCTGGCACTGCTTCAAACCCTCAATAGGAGCACAAAACTCCTGGAAAAAAATTATCTGAGTAGGGGAGATGTTAAAAGGCAATTGTGAAAGTAAGTAAAAAGTTGTGCCCTGTACTTTGCCAGCTGTTGGGTGGTTGTTTTTCTTTTTTCAGGACAGATGTTTAATAGAAGAATAAGTGACATCTACTCCCTGTTCCCGTCCTTCACACGTCAAACTGATTTAATGTAGAGACTCAGCATTAAACATACAGTTAAAGACAAAACAGAAAGACTAAGAAAACAGGTTTTTGAGGCTGATCTCAGTAGCACAAGATGCAGTGTGTCAGCAATGCTGGGGGTGCTTCGTGCCAGACACGTCTAACTGCTGCATTTCGCCTCCACCAACCAGCTTGATCAGATGCGTGGGGAGGTGTAGCTGAAAAGAGGTCGTGCATCAAGGGAACCAGGTAGGGAGAAACATCCCCAGAAGGCACAGCACTGGCCTTGTACCCTGCCCCAACACATGACCCATAGTGCAAGAAAGTGACCATCTCATAGCTGGCTCACCATTTGGCCCCGAGTCCTGTTGTGCTGGACTAGAGCATTGAGCTCCCTCTAACGATAAAGTCTGGAAGGTGCCTTGTGCCAGGGCTCCTCATATGAGGACAGTCTGGAATCTACAACATTTTCTTTCTCTAATCCCTAGGCCCCATGCTCCTTGGCCAGCCTTGTGCCAACAGCAAAGCACCCACAACCCTCTCAACCTTTGACTTGAGGGCTTCCCTACATCACCCGCAGAGAGCTTTCCCAATTTACATGTTTCTGCCCAATACACACACAACCTGTGGGTTTTAGGTTGAACAGCAACATGTTTGGGAAGTTGCAACCCCGAAGCGCACACATGTAGAGCCTGCTACGGAGAGGAAGGTGCTCTTCTTTTTTGAAGACATGGCTGGGTGCTGGAGTCTCAGTGTTCCTCTACTAAAAGAAGATTAAAGTAAACATGAGAGGTGTTCAAAATTCAGGGCACCAAAGCACATGTCAGTAACAGACTTCTTTTTAGCTATCACAATAGAAGGCAGTAGTCTAGGCAACTACAGGTGAGGGCAGCACCAGATTCAGGGGCGCGGTGGATCATTGACGACAGGACCCCGTAGTCAGTGCTAGAGAAACTGTGTCCTCTAGAGTGTAGAGGTTCAGTATGCTATTCAGTAGGATGTATTTCCAGTCATGCTAACAGTAATAAGGCACATGAGGTCCTGAACAGTTTCTCTTCCCAACATCTAAAATTAAGAAACTGGCTGAGGTCCCTGAGGGAAATGCAGCAGTTGACAGATCAGAGGCAACATGAGAGTAGGGCACAGATACTGCAGGAGGGTCATCAGCTTCTTGTTTGTTCCTCTGGTTCCCTATCCCAGCACCCAGCCAGCAAGGCTGAAGAGGACCACACCTGTATGTGTTTCAAACCCATGGTGCTCTACTGTCGGGATGCGCAGGTGGTGTACACACAGATCCCGATGGGGAAGCACAGTTGAGGGAAGCTGAACTCTGCAGCAGCAGATCTAAAATAAATATATCTAAACCCAGGGAACGAAAATATGAAAATACTCTTATTTTATTAATTAGTACTTAAAAACACCCAAACCCCCCACATATGGTTTGCCAGAAGAACAGTTAGAGAGCTACCTCTGCATTTGTATGACACGAGCTGTTCAGGCAACCTAAAGTCCAAAATGCTACAGAAGTACCCATCTCTTCTGACACATAGTTAAAATGACAAGAGACCACATAGCCACGCTCAGTGTTCACTCTGTGCAGCACAGACGCAAACCAAAGCACATGCTACCATTTCTCTCATCCACCCACTCCTTCTAGGAAAGCCTGGGGTCCCACTGTTGCACAGGTGGGTGGTCACTGGACCCCGAACACCCTAATAATGGAAACACAGTCACCATACACTGCAGCAAGCTGTAGCCAGCAGAAGGTCAGATGACATTTTGCCTCTAGGCAAAGGAAATGCAACAGCAATAATGTGGTCTTTGGTCTCAGCACCTTAATTGCAACTGTCCTCGCTACAGAAGACACGGTGACCAGCCTCTGTCCCCATCCGCCACATCAAGTTGCCCCCAAGCCAGAATTTAGCTCCAGCCACATGAGTCCCAGTGAAGCACTCATTTTACGAGCTTTTAACATGAAAAGTTTTAACGTGCAACAGGGGAAGCCCTCTTGGGTCTTGGCTCAGGAGCAAGCACAGAGAATGGAAGAATTAGGTTTTCTGAGACTACTTTGCAAATACATACTGCTGCTATCTTTCCATTTTTGCCACCTAATCTCACTTTACTATGATTTTTAACTATTTTTATTTTCCCCTCAATATGACAGGTTCTTTAGAAATAGTTTCCCTTCCCTTTCAGAGCAAGAACAATGTCAGATTCCTTTGGCAACATACAATAAATAAATACACAACAGATTGGACTTTGTGCCCCGCTACTGCTTTACCTGGGGGATCTTCACCTGTGCCCATGGCATGCGCATACATGCATTTAAAGGGGGAAGAGACCCCATTAACATTGCTTGGCTTTACAGTCTAAGGGCAACCTGACACCTCCAGCCAGAGGAATGAAGAAACTATTCCTATCAATTATATTTCCATGAATTAACTTTCTTGCAGCTGCCAATTTCTGTTACGAAAGAACCACACGCAACTTTGAGCCTCTCCATAGCAGTTCTTCACCAGACCAAAACTATTCTGCAAGCTAAGTTTTAAAGTTTCTTTAGGTTTAAATGATTATAATGGTGGGACCCACTTAGTCTGTAACATTATTTATATTTCCAAGAAAATTTAAGGTTTCAGTAAACAGAGGACTTCCTCCTTCTTGACTGTACATACCTCTCTGTGCACATTATACTCCCTCCCATAAGGCTGGGGAAAAAAAATCTTGATTTATTGCACAGGAGAAATGCTTGCCTTTTACAGCAAATGAAGTGCTAATCCTTTATTTAATAAAAGGGAAGAAAAATTTCACTTGCTCCGTTTTCAAATTACATTTTTCATATAATACCCAGGCATCAGTGAACGAAGGTGCTCTACAAGTACCTTGCGTTACAATGGCTTCATGTAACACATTCCCAAAATTATCGCCTCCTAATTAATTTCGCTGTGAAGTACAGAGATTGGAAATGTCAATAATCCATAAACGCTTTCACGAACCACAACCTAAATTAGATCCTTAAATAAGGTATCTATAGATCTGCAGAAATCAAAGCTGTCGTTTTTGGTAAGTGGATTTTTTTTTTCCCCTTAGATTTCCATTCATCTGATAAATTTGTGAAACCTTTCAAACCATTAATTTGGGCTTCCTTAAAATGTCAGTGCTTTCAGCCTGCTTTTTTAATACATAATAACTAAATTTAATAGATGTTCACTAAAATAATACTAAGGATTATTAATGTTAAAACACCCGTCAGTGTAACTTACAGTCATCAGGACCCAGGAAACCACTAATATCCATTAACTCTTGTCCACTAGGGGTTTCTGTGAGATGAAAAAAGTTACAGTTTCCTACAAAATTACCTTGTGTAGTATAGATCAAAATTCAGGCTATTTTGGGAGGAAGCCATCTTTTTGTTACACATTCATATAATGAGTGACAGGCATCAGAGGCCTGAGCCCTCACATGGACTCTCCCCCAGACCCCAGAAATAACAAATGCTTTTCCATGGCACTGTCCCCTTGAGGCCCACTTTCTAGGGGCTTAAATATTATTACCCCATTTCCTAATTTTAGGTACCAAAGCACAAAAAAACTATGCCTTTAAATATTTTGTTAAGGCAAAAAAAAAAAAAAAAAATCAGGTCTGCAGAAAGGCAACGAAAGTTTGGGATTCTGAGTTTTGGGGTTAAACAGTAAAATCCCTGCTATGTGCCCGACCCTGCAAAAGCTGATGCTCGTTGTGCAGAGCAGAGATTAGCGAGAGGGTTCTCAACAATTTTGCAAACATTCGGATTTCCCAAAATTCCGTGAGTAATTTCTATTCTTTCTTTGCCTCTCTCCTCTTGTTATTATTCCAGGTGGCAGTCACAGTGACTGGCTTCTCTGAAGAAGCAGACACTTCATCAGCTTCAGCAGATACTGAATGCGATTGTGCTGCACTTCCAAATGTATTATTCCATGAGGTAAATATTTTTTGCTCAAGTAAAGATAATTCACTTAAGTTATAATGACTCCTGAAATCTACTGCGCTGGAAAAAAAAAGAAGCAGCAAGTATTGTTATATTCACAGCTCATCTTCAGAAGAAATATCTGATTTTTCAATGCGTATAGATCTCTTCTGTAGATGAGATTTTATGTTTAGAGCACCGTTCCAGAGATGAAGCAATCTGAAAAAAACAATTTATCCCTGAATTTGGGAAACAAAAGAGGTTGTTTATGCTAGTCAAAGTGTTCATCAGAACACTGGCCACTGCTCACCACCATCACAAGCAGAAAAATGAGCTGGGCAGATTTCTGCTGTGACCGTACGGCCAGTAGCACGTCCCTCTGTTGCCCAGTTTATACCAAAAAAAGCAGTAACTTCTTAACTCACTACAGTGCTGTCAACTTGTTGTGCACCAGAATTTGCCTTTTAAATTCATCAATTAGAAAGAAGCAGCAAGATGAGTTAGCACGAGAGGGGAAAAAAAGGACCATACAAGTACTGTGTGAAATTCAATTACGGCTACAAGTCATTCAGCCAAACTTTCCTTGGCAGTTGGCCTCTTACTGTTTCCAGCACAACAACAGATGAGTGAGCTGCCATTAAATTACAGCAGAATCAGCCACCTGGACATCATTCCCCCATAATAAAAAAATAAAAAGAAAAAAAAAAAAGAAAGAAAAAAGTGAAAGCGCAGATCCAGAAAGGGTGGTAAGCACTGCAGGGCTGACCCTCTGCGGCGTTTTTTCTGTAGCTGGTTCCTGCTGCTGCTGAAGAGCCACCAGCATGCACCAGCCTTTTGCAACACAGCCCTGTGGCCAGGACGAGCGAGATGTGGAGATCTGGTCCCTCCAATGGAGGTGTAAATTAAACCTCATCCAGGCTGTGAGCTCCTTTATAAAAGGGGAGAGAGGCATTACTGTGCATTACTTCCAGGTCCGGGTCTAAAAAAAAAAAGGAAAAAAAAAAAAAAAAAAAGG
>VYZM01020834.1:117973-140976 GCA_013398915.1 Dromas ardeola
AAAAGACAGACAGCCAAGCATTTTCCAAGAATGTTCATTTACTGGTGATCCTCTGGAAAAGGTCTGGGCACAAAATGAGTACCAAGATGCTGCTTCCCTCCATCAAGAAAGGCTTCTGTGCACGTAGAGGTGAACCAAGAGGTGCCGGCAGCAGGGTGTGATCCTCCAGGGCTGTTGAGTGTGGCTTTCCAGGGCAGGAACCTACATTACACCTAATTCCCAGTGCAGGAACCTATGTTACCCCTAATTCCCAGTGCTGCCAGTTCAGCCCAGGAGCACTCAGAGACAGGGCACAGAGAGACAGACCAACAGAAGGGTTAAAAACCCCACAATAAAACAGCTGTCTGGGAAACAAGCTTGCCTGGTAAAATCTAACCCCAGAGACCTCTTGTAAGCCAGTTTGAGTCTAGGCGTTAGTCCCCTTGGTCATTCAGCCCACGTGTAACGAGGTCAGGTAAATGGACTTGGATAACCACCCCACTTCCTCCTCCTCCTGGGATGTTAAATGCATGGAAAGATCACTTGGCAACTAGGCAAACGTAGCTAATTAAGAATAATTATTATTTGCGTACCTTTTTATATCTTCCTTGCCAGATGAATTTTAAACCCTCGTTGCCTGACTTTAAAAGGAACAAAAGCCTGAAGTTCATTAAAGATTTGTCCTCATCCAGGCATGAGATAAATTTAGGATGTCAAGAGCCTGACAGAGCCATCAAGGCAAACATTAGGTGTCTTGCCTTAAGGAATAAGCGGGAAAGGAAAAATACCTTAGGTGGGGGAACGCTGAATTAAAGCTCTGTGTCTTTTGGTCCAATTTCTCTCCAAAGAGGAATAAACTGTTTGTCATCCTGCCAGCTATGAGACTAGCTAAAAATAATGGATTCCACAGGCCCAAATGAGGCTAATCATGATTGCCAAGGCATGTCTGTGCTGTGAGAAGTGAGTGAAATCTGATGCTCTTCAGAGAAAACATTTTTTGAAAAGCTCTTTGCTCCACAATAAGCCTTGGCAGTTATCTCATGTCTTGGAGTATCTACCATATTTCTTGTTTGATTGCAAGGCATATTGCTGACACTGGCTGATATGGCTGAGTTTCCTTTAATAACGCTTTGGTAGGTAAAACACCGCTTCTTTTTAGCTATTGAGAAAACAGTAAGGAAGGATTTTGCATCAATTGCATCTCTCAATGGTACTTATTCTTAAGTGTCTCCAACTGGATGCTGGAGTAAAATGCCCATCAAAATCAGAAAAGGATTTCCACAAAGCCAAACAACAAACTGACACATTTGTTTTCTCCTCTCTGAATTGGGGGAACACCTACAAAGTAGCTGGAGAGGTGGGATTTTACCGCAACCACTTTGGAGAGCAAGTAAAGAGCAGGGGAAGGAGTCGTCAGACTTCTTCAGCAACTGGTCCTTTGGAACAAGATTTTACAATCTGGTGCAAATTTTAACAACATCTGCTATTTAAAAAAAAAAAAAAAAAAACAAGGGGAAAAAAAAGAATCAAGGCATGACTTTTAGCATTTTTAGGTTTAAGTAATTAACGCAAGTGTGTTGTATGTGTGTGTGTGCACATATGCGCACTTTTATGCAGAGGAGTGACTTCCAACATTATAAGACTTAAATAATTAACCCAAGCGTGTGTCACATGCATATATGCTCACATGCATAATGCAAAGGTACTGGCACAGCTTACACTTCGAGGCACATTTCCAAAATACTCTAAAGAAACGATTCTGCAGTAGTCTGACACTCACATCCCATCTACAGCCCTCTAAAGCAAGTATTGTAGAAAACTGCTTAGGAGTCTTCTCTTTTGCTCCGGCTCTCAGTACTCAAAGTCAACAAAATCTCAGCCGAGGCGCAGACGTTTCAGAGGAGATCATGCCCTGCCGAACTGTGAAAGGCTCCCATGCCTTTTCCCCAGTTCACGCTCCAGATGTGCTGGGGAGAGGGGAGAGACTGCGTGCCGCCTATGCGGTGCAAGACAGATAAGGCACAGCTGCCTCCTCGTGAGGTACGGACCAGAAGGTAACATTAAATGTGCTGGTCCTGCTGACCATTTGGGTGTCCTCAAACCCCAGCTGAGCAAATCTCTCTCTGCTGTGCACAAGCATCTTCCTCACCTTTGTTTCACTCGTCTCCCTGCCACCCCAAGCACCCATTCATCGCTACCTACCAAACAGCGCAGAAAACCCTCACGTATTTGCAGAGCTGCCCAAGGAGCAGAAACGAAGGTGGGCGTCCCTGCCATGCTCTCCGCAAGGCTGCGGCAAGCCAGCCTGCCACCAGCTGAGGCTGCCGCACAAGCAGCCCTTGACAGGTTGGTGCTGGGGTGTATTTACTTAACCAAGCACGCAGGTAAACGCATTCAGGGAGAGCAGCTTGCAACAAATGCATGCTCTGAGCCCAAGTGTGAACAGAGAGCACTTTATGGATTTCAGGATTTGGCTCCCCACTGTTTGAATCTGGGACTAAGGAGGATGACATTCTATTTTATGCTTTTTTTTTTTTTTTTAATGAATAAGTACTGATATAACGCAGGGACCTAGCTGGAATGAACTGTCAATTTAAAGGAATACGTCTGAGACCTTTAACTTGCACTGGTATATTCAGTGAAGTAAAAATATTATTCTGCTTGGGAGAACCACAAATTACAGCAATAAAATATATGCGGTGAATACGTAGAAATTTGGTACTATTTGCAATGACCTGAATACCAGGCACTGCTAAGACCTATCATTTTCACCATTAATGAAAAAGAGACTATTTTATTTCTAATTTAAAGCATAAGAATTTATGAAGGTTCAGAGAAGTCTTTTGTGTGCTTTTGCAACAGCTTAACTTCTAATATATTATATATACGAAAATTAGGATTCTTGAGCTCTTGCACAATATTTACTGGTGCACATTATTGGAGCAGTCAGTGTGTGGTGCCCTCTCTCTACTTCATAGCCAATGCAGCATTTTCCCCATGGCATCAATAGATTTAAAAAAAAATAAAATAATTCTTGCTAGAGTAAAAAAAAAAATTATGTGACAATGAAACACACTCATTTCACTATGAGGTAATTCAATAAATCTGTCTACTTTGCTAAGGCTTAGTTTTTATGTAAAACAACACTTATTTATCTTGCTAACTTCAAAATGGAAAAAGAATTAAGGGCGAGGTTCAGTTTTCAGTCCAGCTTTTAGTAATCTGGAAATAGGGCTGAGGGACCCTGAGAGGTCTGGGGAGAGAGCCAGATACCAAGGCTATGCCTGCTTCACAGAAATGCTCTCTTCTCTTGAAATATCTTTTGGACAATTTAGATGAGGCAAAACCAAAAGAATGGAATTATCATGTTGCCAGAGGTTCCCAGAGGGACATCGATGGGGCCATCCTGATACGGTAGCACAGAGGACTCGGCCCTTTCCTTTTATTCCATGCCACTCTCTGCTGCATTCATGAGGCCCATCTAACAGATCTGATGGGAGCGTGCCATGGACTGAGCCCATGAACAACACAAGCGTAAGTTACAGCAGCTCCTGTGAGAGGCTTTTGAAGATTCAGCTTCCCACCAAATTACTAAATAACTGTGGAGGTGTGAGGGAAGCCCTTTTGCAAAGACTCAGACCAAAAATAAGTCCAATTAGGCAATCTAAGGCTGGTGAGAAGAGGCCTCACCAGGCTAAAATGTAAAGTGAAACAGTTTAAGATGCATCACAATTAAGACTGGTATGGAAACACAACCTCGAGACCATCCAGCAACATCCATCTCAACTAACAACCACCACAGCTCACCTCATTGCTAAACCAGCCTGCTTTTTCCACGTTCACCTCTCAGAAAGAGGCAGCAGTTTCTGATGACCAGCAAAACACCAACATGGTAACAACACACGTTCCCGGCAGTGACAAAACATTATAAAATTTAGATCATACTTAGGCACAACCCAACAAAGGTTTAATCGACTGTTTGGCCTCACCAGGCTTATGTAAGCCTAGGATGCCGTGCATCTCCATCACAACCCTGCTGCTAGCAGGAGCTCATGTGGCATGATATTTCACAAATACATACTTTATAAAAATTTAAACAACTTTTAGTGCATTATTGTGTTCTCTTTGAGTTAATGCACAAAGGAAAAAGAAACAAGAAGAAAGTCCCCATGACAGCTCTACCTGGTTGACTGAGTTGGAAGACCTGATCTTTAAGTCTAAATCAGCGGAAGACTAACCCATTTTTTTAAAAAAGGGGCCTGATTAAAGGGAGCAGGTTCTCAGCAGTTTCAGAAAGAAGATGGCCCATACCTTGGTTCAACACCAACGTTCTTAATAATAGCAGATTGTGTGTGTGACCTGAGACACGGAGAAATTATGAAAGTGTACATATTACTTTGGCTGAGAGACTGCCCTTCTCTGAAAGCTAAAGGAGGGGGTGCTGGGGGCTCTTGGCAGCTGGTGCTGCCCATTCTGGTGTCACACTCAAATGCAGAAAGGAAATAAGGTAGATGCAGTCTCACAGGCATCTGGGAGACACAGCTGACATGGGGGTGGGGAAGGAGGGGGAAGCAGCAGTGGGGCCATCCTGCCCTTTGGTGTGCACCGAGGTTTGGATGACCCCAGGCCAGGCTCCCAGCAAAGGAGCCCACCACTGGGCTGCAGCGTCCAGGCTGGTCTGGCTCACGTGATTCATGTTTTCAACCAGCAGAACACAAGCCCTTGAAACGCACCATTTGAAAGGAATCCAAAATGGGCATGGCATTTCAGGGTGCATCAGAACGAAGAAAAGCCATCTCCAGCCCTGCAAAAATCCCCAAATCTCTCCTGTGTGAATGCACATCCAGAAGAGCCTATGCTTTCTTATTCTCTCCTTGTGTGACCACACATCCATCTCTTCCAGCCAGCATTTCTGCCACTCTCACTCCCACAGCTGTGCAGCAAAGACAGCATTCCTCACGACAGCTGTGAAATCTATAGGTAAAGACAGAACTGATTGATTTACAGGAACCCCCGCTGCTGAGCCGAGCTGCTAAACAATTCATAACCCCAGCAGATACCTCTGTTTTTAAGCCATGGGGAACCTTCTGGGCAAGGCTATGGCATTTCTCTTGTCATGGCCACCAGGCAAGAAATGCAAGCTGGAAGCAGCCTGCTTTGCTGGCCTCCAGATCTTTTCATGGACCTCTCTGACGGTTTGCAAAATACACCTTCGACTGATGGCTTCTGAACTCTCCGTTCAATTAAAAGAGTAGGTATTACACAGCTACTCCCTCCAAACCGCACCTCAGCAAATAACATCTCCGTTTTACAGGTAAGGAAGCCAACACAAATGCCAACACCCTGAAACCCCAGCAGAGCAGCGATCAGTGACCTGGCACAGCTGGCCAGGTATTTAGTTTGCTGTCCATTAGCTTACAGCAATTGTCAGTTCACAAACTCTCTCGGAATACTATTACTCCGGTTTTCAGGATGGCAAAAGGGAAAAAGAATGAGGAAATTTACAGTTTGTTCCAAGTCACACAACGAAGTCAGAGGCAAACTGGACCAGGTGCTTGTGGCACAATCTGTAGTGAATTAAGCAAAATGAAACTGTGTTTGACATATGGACAGCTGTGCATGAACACAAGGACAGGAGAAATATGCTTAATGAAAATCTGAGATGACAAGTCTAGTACGTCAGAGCTCTTCAGAGATCCGTATGTCCCACAATAAACCTCCATTTGCTAAACATGTCTCGTTCCTTCCTGAAGCGTGAGTGGAGGCAGAAGAAAGCATCCACAGTATAAACAGTAAGAGCACATTAAAATCTCCTCTTACTCTTCTCTATATGTTTTCGGGGCAGAGTGGGGGCTGTAAGAGAACTTATGTGTAAGTTTTTAAAATAAACAACAACAAACAACAAAACACTTAAATAGGTATATTAAAATTATCTGTGCTTCCCATCCAAAGCCACTCACCACTTTGGATTGGAATTTGAATTTTAAGTTCTTCTCAGAAAACTCATTTCACTGCTTACAAATCTGGTCATCTCTGACTGCATCGCAACCAAATATATAGAGAAAATACCAGCCGAAAGAACAAGGCTCGTTTTCCTAAAGAAAAGGATGAAACAATCACTTCACAGCTCACATTCACAGGAAAAAAAAAATACTAATTTTAAAATTATATACATGTTCCCAACTTGTCCTGCTGATTCTCTTAAGCAAAGGGCTTCAGAAATAAAAAGCATTTTGTTTGTACTTGCTCAAAGTTAGGAAAATAATATGAACACTAGATGAAATGTAAAAAAATCCCTAAAACATTGGGTTTTACCGTGATGAAGTCTGGCTTTTTCATGGTCATACCTTATTTTGTTCCTTTTAATCCTATTTTAAACACAAGCCTCACAGATGTTGCAAACCTGCTTCTCCAAACGCTCCTGTTATGCATGCTGGAATTCAAAACTTTGTCAAAATTGTGGATCAACAAGCCAATGACAGCATTTCCCCTGTGGGTGTGACTGCCACGACGGCAAAGAAACCGGGCAAGGAAATGTCCTGTTATTTTTGGTGGTACTTATTGTATAGAATATCCCAGGGCCAGAGCAGAAATAGGCTGAAGTCCACTGCTAATGTGAGAAAAGACTGCTCTCCCAATAGCTTGCAAGCTAAACAAACAAAATAGTCACTGTTAATTAAAAATTGATTAAGATTCCCATTTGGGAACAGCGGCAGGAAAATATTACCTGCTTGCAGGTAGTCATGGCAGAGCTGGGAAACGGTGCCAAATCTGGATTCCAGTGCTTTAACCATAGCCCAAAATCATATATGAAAACCTGCAAGTGTAAGGAGTGAACATGGATGCTTTCCTCGAGGGATGATGACTGGAAATGCAGCTGTCGGCATCCTTCCAGTGTGCTGCGTGCAACCAGGCAAGGACACCTGGCTCTCTTTAAAGGTGGTTGGGGGATCACAGCATGGCAACCTCCCTTTAGAGAGACACCAAGGTATAAGAAATTATTTTTCTGTTACTTTGGTCCCACAGGTTCCATATTGTGAACTCCTGTAGATCACGTTTGCCCGAGGGAGAGGATGCAGTGGTCAGATTTGGATGTTGATGTCTTTTCAATGAACTCAGAGCTATTTTCTCTCAGTCTTGCCACCTGCCTAGATAACTGTCAGCTGCTGTCAGCAGAGACTGATTGAGAGTGGGGAATGTCTGGTCATGGAGAGATCCGCTCTAAGGAGCTGAGAAGGTTTGTTACCTTACAGCATCGTTTTCAGGTGTTGGCCTGCCAACTGTACAAGCACTTCCTAGTGACAGCCTCCCCACAAATGCAACTCTATGGTTGGACTCGTCAAGCAGCAGGAGGGAGAGAAGCCTGTAAGAAATGCTCCTCTGTCTTCCTCAGCTCATCAAAAGCCTGTTTCTCTTCCTGTGAGAGCTGGCCCTGGCATCAACCTTTATAAGGTTAAACTCATAGAATAGGCTGCACTTTGGAAAGCCATCAGGAGATTAAAGCTGGTGCACAACACAGCTGCTCCTCTTTTACACAAGTCAGCTCCCAAGAGGAAAGGTCATGGTCTGTGCTCTGGACAAAGTGCCAATCGCGTTCTGGATGCATTTCAACCCACCATAATGCTGGCAAAGGCTCAGAAGCAGCTCCTCCCAGCACCCTGTTGTCAGGGCAGCTGTCTTTGCATGGACCTGCTGGCAGTGCCCATCCCAGGAGTAGGGATGGCCGAGGAGGTGACAGTCATCATCTCCAGCAGCCAAAGCTGCTGGGATGCCATTGGCATGGTCACCACTGAGAACCCGTTGTGAATGAGGTCTAAGGCAGCTGGGGATGGGAAAAGAGATGCTGCTTGATGGGCACTGAACACAGGGAAACAATATGGGGTTGGAGCCATAGCGCACTTGGCAAATGGTCCAAGGGTGCCACTATCCTTCCCATCTCTAACAACAGAACACCACGGCATATAGTGCTCTCACTGATGCTCCTTCTCCCCCACTCCTGATGTCTGTATAGCAGAAGACTCTTAGGTTGCAAGGTGAAGTCAAACTAGAAGTGGCTTTGCACTTACACATACGCTGTAGAGCTACACGAGACTGACGGACACCAATTTGGTCATGAGGAAGGGTACATGCTTAATATCTACCACCAGAGCTGCACCAGTTTGCAGTGGCTCTGGATAAAGGCCTTACTTTTTTCTTTCCTAGCAATGCTAGAGGAGGCCAAAGTTCACCAAGATACCACCTTCCAAAAAACCACAGCCCAGAACCATAAGAAAGTGGGAAACACAAAAGCAAGAGCTGGAGTTCAGGATCCCTGAGAGACCACATCAGAGTGGCATCCACAGCAGGGGAGAGAACAATGAGATGTTTAGGTGCTTCAGGAAAATCAATGCCAAGGTGAACAGGTACCAGTGGGGTGCAGCCAGTTAGACCCTGTGTTATGCTCTCAGCTCTGCCTGGCCACGACTGCAAGGGCAGCCTAATGCAGCAACATTTGTGACATGCACGCAGTGGCTTGGGAGTGGACTTTGTTACAGGACCTTCGACTTTGAATTTCCCTACTATAACAGCAGGAATCTGCCTATTAGATTACACAAAAAGTCATTTAGTGTATGCATGCTGTGAGGACCAAGATGAAAGGAAACACCAAAGCTCCCCTGACGGACAGTATGAGATACAGTTCCTTCCAGGAAAGGGTTAAGTGGCCCTGCAAAGCACATCTTGCTACCCTTGCTCAAAGGAGGATAAATGGAGAGCACTTGGTGTGCAGAGAGGACTTCAGCTCTGAACAGTGCAGTCCTTGGGGAGGAGCCCTAGGAGCAGCTCAGCATGCTATTTTTTGTTGCTTTCTTCGTTAATAAATCTAAAGGGGACTTTGGGCTTTGCATGCAACACGGACTTTATTTATAGAGCAGGTCAGGGAAGGCTCCTGCTCCCAAAGTCGATAGTGGAAAATGGCACTGCTGTACACAATATCATCACGCCAGGGACTTGAGTGTGCAGAACGCTGAGCTTGTTGACTGTAATCAGAATTTCTGCTTTGTCTTCCAACCTTTAGCCACATAATGACTATGTTTCACAAGAGGAAAACTGGGATGGAAAATAGTAGCCAACAGGTTAGGGCATAACTCGGTTTCCTTCTGGATCATCAGGATTTACCAGCTCACACCCAGTCTACTCAGCAACATGTTTGCAATCGTGACTTTCTCTGGCAATTACAGCTCCACTTCCCTGTTAAAATGTTTTATCCAGCAATGACTTCGCAGCTCCATGAAGCATTCCTGATTATATTTTCAACACTGTTACACATGAGGTCTCTGTACATAACAGTTTCCACACAGAGAATGTGAGAATCACCATTCATCAGTTTTCAGTGCATGTTTTGAAGGAAAATAGAAAGAGGAAAATCTTATTTTTTTATCTATATCTATGTATATAAATAAATATATAAAAGTAATTTTGAAGTCCTTGAAAATCCTTTAAAAACAAGGGTGTTTTTTTTTTTTTCACATGTGTGCATTTAAGCAAACACATGTATAAATGAAGCTTTGTTAAGCGTAAAAAATTAAAGTACTAGCACCACACACATTTAGGAAATGTGAGCCAAAATTTAAATCATCTATAGCACCATAAAAGGCTATTGCCTTACAGTTTTAGGGCAAACAAAGGAGAAAAAGAGAGAGTTTTCAACTTGTCCAAGATTAATTCCGCATATTAGAGTTGGAAATGGGAAAGATGGTTGGACATCCAACAGTCTGTAAAAAAACTTCAGTTCATGTCAGACGTCAGTCATGTCCTGTACTGGACGTTTTAAAGAGAGAAGGGGGAAGAGGAGAGGAAAGAGACACATTGTGACCAAACTAATTTAAACAGGAAGAATGCTGAGTACATCTGTTAATTCTTCTAAAAGTAATATCCATCAGACAGAGGAATGGAGAGGGAGATCTCATACCTATGGAACACAAATGCAATCTGTAGCACCAACGTCACACTTTAAGGCCAAGACTTTGTTTCCTTCCAGATGATAGAAATCCAAGAAAAGGGAGACAAGGCATTAGCAAAAGCAAAACAGGAATGATGAAAAACTCTGCATGTCTTATCCTCCCTCCACCTAACATTGTAACACTCCCAACTGAAGTATAAAACATCTAGACACAACTGGTCCAAACGATCTCCGTAATCATGGAGAGCTTGCCTTCCCCTAGGATGCTATATGGCAAGCCGTGACATCCCTTGAAGCAGGATCATTAGTGCTGATGAGTTCCGATGTTTTGCAGGGAACCCAAAAGGAAATGAAAGAAATTATGGGACACAGACACAGCAATCAGATCCTGTTTCATTACTCTATTTCTATGTCTTTCAGCTGATATAATTCCAATTCTTTAAAGAAAGGCAATTTACTGTGAGAAGTTCAGAACAGCTTACATCTTCTGCACTTACCATCAAAGATGCACGGGCCTGCAATCAATAGGCTTTTTATTATTTTATTTGGTCAATTTCCTTAAAGACAATGAAATCCTAACATCAATACATTTGGTAAAATTCCACCCCAAGTAAATAGACACATGATTTGTAAACGTTGCTCCATTAGCAATGAAACAGTCAAGGATTAGCTCTTCTGGATAACAAGAGAAAGTGTGTCCAAAAATTCTAAATAATGATGACTTCACACTAAATGGAAGAAGATTATTTTTTTTATCTATTATTCCCCTCGCGAGGTTCACCTGTCAAGCTTGATATTTTTCTCGCTCATCTTTTTACAATTACTCAGTCGCCTGAGCAGCCAGGAATAGCGCAGGCAGTACACAATGTCCACTGCAAAGCACCTTTAGCAGGATAACCATCAAACAAGGCCGCATTAATCATCTCTTGCAGACTAAACCTTACAGAGACACGATCAGGTTTTTAAAAACACTTAACCACTTCTGTGTGCCTAGCCCAAAACATTTGGAGCTCTTAGTTCAATTGCATGCTGCAGGTACACACAATAGAATATTTTTATTTCCAGAAATTCCTTGATACCAATTTCTTTTAAGTCCAGGTCAATTAGGTTTGAGGTCTGACAGACCATGAAGTTGGAAAATCTCTTCCACTAGGTACTGGACTACTAAGGAAGCTTTGCTTCTGCACAAGCATGACAGATGAGGCACCTCCATGAGAAACTAAAATTTTGTTTAGATTTAAGCTAAAAGGATGGCTCAGAGGTTAACGCAGCGGTGCTAAAATTCTGTTTTCCGCTCCATCCCCATTTCAAGGAAAGCAAAAGCCTGGCCAAAAGGCCCAACAGGAGCATTTACCAGTCCAAAATTCAGGCCCACATATCGTAGTCTTTCCCAACTAGAAAGACAAGTGAGTAAAGCCAGAGTTTCCTTTGCATGTTGTCCAGAGCATCACCCAGTTTGCCGTGCTTTTTTACAGAGCTGCCACATATCACCACAGAAACGTCTCCAGTGCAGCCCTGGGTGAAGAGACATGGGGATGCTGCTACATTTTAATTAATGTGTGAAAGAATTCATGGTTTTTCAAATAAAATGTGTTTTAGAGGAAGAGATATTTGCATATTCATTTCTTCAAATGGAACTAACAAGCTACATACATAATAAAACCTAAAATCAAAGGAAAAAACCCTGTAACATTCATTTTTTCTTAGGTACCTCCAATTCATCATTTTCTGTAGCACATCATCCTTTGGAGCTTTAATGCCTATGCTTTTACAGACTACAAACAATCACTGCTATTTTGTTTGAAAGAAAACCTGCAGGCTGTGAAAAGAAGGCTCTGACTTTTTTTTTTTTATGAAAAACTGTGTCCCCAAATTCTTTATGCAGTAAACTGAATTTTCAAACTGATGTTTATCATATGTGCAATTGTTTCCAGAAATGAATTTTTAAAACAGTGATACTGGACAGAACACTCAGGTAAAGAGCTTGCCTGATGTTTTTAAAACTATTGGTTGCAGTAAAAATGTCAGTCTGAAGAGGAAGTAACAATTTTGGATTCTACTGCTAATTTCATAGGTTTCAAAATTGTATTAGGACATTCATTTATGGCCAGCATTAATTAGGAGTCATATAACTGTAGGTCAGAGCAATTATGTGCATTAGAAGCAAGTCCATCATTTCTGCGTATGATTTTTGTTTGTAGGTCAAGAATAGTTTTACGGTGAATATACATGTTAGTCTCCAATAAAAGCGTATTTCTCCTTATCTTTAGACCCATTACACATACACAATTCATTCTGGGATCTTCTGAAATTCAGCACGGCAGGCTGTATTTAGAAAACAGAAGTTGTTCTCAGTTTGATGCTTTCTTACTGATCATTAACTACCACACAGCTGGCAACGAAATCAACCCCCCAATTGTCTTTTAAATGCAATAAACACATAACTAGGTCATATTATTGCTGTGAATCATCTTTAGCCACTTTTACATCATGTAATTTAATATCCATTTGTAGAAGAGCTGACACTACCACTCTATTCTCGTTCAATATTGGAAAATTTAATTGGCTACCTATTTGACTTCAGGCAAACAGTGATATATACCAGGCAAACTCTCGCCTCTTGACCTTCTTGATTGACCAAAGTAAAACACAGCATTGGTACCGCAAAAACCATGTGAGCATTACTGGGAGTGATCAGATTTTGGGACTCTGATGGCATGATGAGAAAAACTTACAAAAAAAAAAAAAAAAAAAAAAGCCCCACAATACTGCTATAGAGAGGCATAGTTAAACACTCCTTCCAAGTGAAATTCAATGGGCTTGTAATGNTCCGAACTGACCTATTAATAGTAAATCCAATGCTCTACAAGTCAATATCCTCCCAGAGCCTCATCTTCCAGGAGAGCCTCTGCTCTGAAAAGACAAGGTCGACTGCAAAGAACAGCATTTGTATTTAAGAGGCTGAAGTTTGTAAAGCCACAGTCACAGCTGTGCAGGTATATTTATGATAGAGTAAGCGGGAATGCAAGAAATGAAGCGGAAAGAGAATAGGAAGGGAGAGGAAAGGTGAATTTTCAATAAAACCTACCTGAATTCAGGCAGAGGAAAAGGAAAACAACAAATAGTCTCTCCACAGATAGCTCGCATCACTACAGTGCTTAATGGCTTTCATACAACTAATTTCCATGGACGCTGATATCATGAGAAAGACAGCAAATCTTGGGTACCTGGGGCTCCTTCCCACACATCCTGATTTGCACTGAGTCTGTCAACCTGCTCAGATTTATGCAGCCCACAAACTGCACAGCAAAGATAACAAACTTCACATTAAACACAGTAGCTCAGTGTTGGGCCAAAAGCATCACGGGGAGGATGATCACAAGAAGAAGGAAGATGCATCTTGTGCATCTTAGCAAGATTTGGGTAGCAGGAGGTGCACCTCATGCCAAGTTGGCCATAGGTATCTAAGTCTACCTCTTCTTGCCCTGAGCTCTAGGGCAAATAATTTCTTTAGGCCTTCCATGACTCTCACCACGCTGCTGCAGAGGATCAGGCAGGACCTGTAGAGCATCGAATCCCACCACAAAAAATAGGCTTCACATTGGAAACCCTCTACATCCAGATCTGACCAACAGCACTATACAAGGAGTTTGTTCCACTGTTAGCAAAGAGCACTGCAGAATTCCTCTAATTTAGTCTGATAAAAGTGAAATAAAATGGATTTTTTCCCATTAAAATAAATATCAAAAGTAGTGCTTAAGAAACTTCTTGGTTAACTTTAGAGCTTTGTTTTGATTTATTTATTTTCTTTGCTTGAAGGGAGGGCTGTGTAAATGCTGCACTGTTAAGGGAAAGAAGTTCAAACTTTACATACGGGCTTTTTGCCCAGTGTCTCTTGGCATGCATCCTTGGGTTTTAGATTGCTTTGTATGGCGAAGCATTACAGAATAAGATAACACTGTGTTATCTAGGCACTAAGGACGGGCTTTGCACTAAAGAAATTGAGCCAAAATTTCTTTTCAAGGAGAACAGAGAGTGCATTTGAATAAGCACTAAATTCAGCAGGGGAATAACTAATATGATTGGTTTTAAAGACACAGAAATGAATATTTTGCTGTGTTATGAATTTTAAGTGTGAATTTTAAAAGGCCAGAGGAAGAATATACACAATTTCTGCTCTCAGCTTTCAGTTTCAGCCAAGACACCGTAGCAATTTTATAAATCAGAAAGTAAGCAAATGATTGTGATTTTATTTTTGAATGGCTACTATCACAAAATACCTTTGGGTCATTTGTTCTAGTAATATGTGCCTTAATGATGCATTTTGCATCATAGTCAGAAAACGTTTTTGCAGCATATTTTGTAAAAGCGATGAAGATTTTTAACGGCCTGTTCTCCACCAAATTAAGCACCAATCCTGCAGACGCTTACACAGTTTATTTGTTTCCGGATGAGGCATGTGTGTAGACTTTTATGTCTGTAGTAAAAATAGGCACACGGTCAGAGAACGTAGTCTCTGAGATCGTTGGTCCAGTTTCTGAGGACTGCTGGGCTGCCATCATCTGAACGCAAACGAATTACAGCATTGCTATCATCTGGCTTGCTCTTCGAGAGCCAGACTTTTATTCCACACCAACCTTTCACCTGCTGTATTTAGAGCAATTGTTTTATTTTTAAAAGAAAGCAATGCGACAGATGCAGACTAAAAGGAAAACAGGCTTACTGAAAGAATACACAGTGCCAGGGACCTAACAAATCACCCATCAACATCAACATTGATCTAAGGTTACCAGCTGACCCCTTGCAGTAACATTGTACCAAAAATCTTGAAACTTCAGGAAAGAAGTTTTGCACAACTTTCCCATCCCGCAACCCCTTGGGAAAGGCCGATGGATACTTGTGCTGCAAACACTTATCTCACCCTTGCCCAGACAGGTGCAGCTCCCACCAAGCTGAGAAAGAGCAGGATCCTCCTACACAGTAATTGATGTTTGCTCACAGTTTTCCATCATGCAATATTTCATGGACTTCACTTTCAGGTTATTAAAATAGGATGTTATCCAACAAGTGGAGGGGAAGAAGGGGTCAGGGAGTTGGTTCCCATCTCAGAAGTGGCAGCTAAAGCTGCTGAGCAACATGTGTTTCTCATTTGAAACGTATCACTCATTCTTAAAAACAATAATACATACCATCTGTTGCAGCCATTCATAATTGATAAGATTTGGGCTGAGCTTGACTGTGAAAACCCATTTCAACATGAATATGGACGTGCAGATGAAGAAGTGTTGCAAAGCAATTCATCGGAGCTTTCCTTGCCATACGTTGTATCCAACGATGGCCAACTGTCTCTGGGCACACACATGGTGCTCTGGAAGCCCCATTTATCAAGTCACTGCAAAGCATCAGCATCTTCCCGTGGCAAAAAATAAGTTTTATAATTTGGCATAATTTCCCTTAACACTTAATAAACAAATTGCTAGATGTTTGTGCGACTGTGCAGAGCAGTTGACTCTGTCAACAGAGCTATTAAAATGCAAGGATACACAAGGCATATTTTGGAATAGGACATAATATTTTCAGTTGGAAGGGATCTAAAACCATCATCTAGTCCAACTGCCTGACCTATTCAGGGCTGACCGAAAGTTAAAGCATGTTATTAAGGGCATTGTCCAAATGCCTCTTAAACACTGACAGGCCGTTCTGCAGGGCTGCTCTCCAGCCACTCCTCTCCCAATCTATACTTGTGCCTGGCTTTACTCCATCCCAGGTAAAGAATCCGGTGGTAGTTCTTGCTAATTTTCATCCCATTAACCACTGCCCACTGCTCCAATCTTTCTAAATCCCTCTGCAAGGGCTCTTCTCCCTCAAGAGAGTTCAACAGCACCTCCCAGTTTGGTATGACCAGTAAACTTGCTAACAGTGCATTCAACTCCTGCATCCAGGTCTTTGATAAATATATTGAATAGAATTGGCCCTAAACTTGAGCCCTGAGGAACTCTGCTGGTGACCAGTCACCAGCCAGATGTAGCTCCCTTCATTACAATCCTTTGAGCTCTGCCCTTCAGCCAGTTCTTCACCCAGCACACTGTTAACCGGCTCATCCCAGTATTTGACAGCTTGTCCAGAAGGATGCTGTGAGGGACAGTATCAAAGCCTTACTAAAATCCAGAAAAACTACATCCATTGCCTTCCCTTCATCCACTAGGTGACCTTATCATAGAAGGATATCAAATTAGTTAAGCACAATTTTTCCTTTGTGAAACCATGTTCACTGTGCCTGATGACTTGAAGACATTCTTTATGTCTTTATGCCCAGTATGATAGTCTCCATAATTTTTCCAGGAACTGAGGTTAGACTAACAGGTCTGCAGTTCCCCGGGTCTTCCCTCATGCCCTTTTTGTAGATTGGAATAACATTGGCTAGCTTCCAGCCAGCAGGGACCTCCCCAGACTCCCAAGACATTTGGTAGATGATTGAGAAAGGTCCTGCCATAACATCCGCTAGCTCCTTCAGTACTCTGGGATGAATCCCATCAGGCCCCATGGACTTGTAAACACTAAGCTGATGCAGCTGGTCCCTTACAATTTCAGTGCCCACAAATGGAACGTCACTGCTTCCACACTTGTGGTCGTCCAACTCAAGGGACTGGGCAGCCTGAGGTCTAAGAGCATTATTAAAGACTGAGGCAAATAAACCATTGAATGCCTCTGCTTTTTTGTCATCCCTATTTTTCAGTGACCATCTTCAACAAGTATTGGTCCAATGTTTTCTTTAGACTCACTCTTGCTATTAAAAAAGTTTAAAAAGGCCTTTTTGTTACCTGGCACAACACTGGCAAGTTTCAACTCTAATGGAGCTTTGGCCTTTTGCGTCTTCTTCCTGCATATATGAACCACAGCTCTGTAATCTTCCTTGTATCAAGGAACAATATGAATGATTGTTTTGTGTACTCTAGAACTGGTTTGAGACTTTGATAGCTGTTTAATTTTGCTCTGATAAGAGATGGCAGGACAGAGCTGCCCTCTTTGAGAAAGAAATGCCTTTCTTTCACACTGGAAATACCTCTCCCTATTATCATCAATGCACCACAAATCTCTCCACTCACAAATCTGAAGGCCCAGACTCCCTCTGTTTAATAACCAAGGCTGCACTGATTTTAACACTGCCCAGTTTCACTCTGTGCATCCAAACGCCCTCCAAGTCAACCAGAAAACTCTCAAATGTTTCAATGGGCTCTCATCAAAAGCATGTGCTCAAAGACAACCACTGTGCCTTTATTAAGCCTGTTTAAAAAAAAAAAAACAAACCACAAACAAAACCAAAACCAAACCAAACAAAAAAACCCCACACCTGAAAAAAATACCTCCAAAACTTAAGACATAAATTTAACTTAAACACGACAATTGAATCAGGACATATTTTTAATGGCTTCTGCTTGAAACACTGACTTTTTGTTTCCAAAGTACCAGCCACAGAATGTAGATTTATCACTTTATGATAATTACTAATATCCTCCCCCGCCAGAGTCATCTGGAACATATTTAATTATTGACTTCATTGAAAATGTACACGACACATGCTTACTCTTGTGAGTGAGTCTTTAAATGGACAAAGACCTGTTTGTTCCTGCTTCGAAAATCCAGCCTCAACACATAAAGCGACCCTGAAATTAGGCTTCTGTTATTTGCGTGTAGCATATATAAAATGTAAACATGCAATGCATAAGCGTCCCAGCAGCCTCAATGGGAAAAGCCCTAGTGAAAGCAGGGGTACAAGCGTACCTCGCACTAATATTCCTGTGGTAAAATCATTCCTGCCTTACAGCTCGTGCCTCTGCATCTCATCTCCTAGCCCATATCCAAGCCGACTCGGGTGTGCCTGTATGTACTGCAGACACCGCCCGCACAGGCACCCTGCCATGTCAAACCTGCGGTAGTACTTGGACACCACCACATTGTCCCTGCTACATTTTAATAGCTGATGCCTCTGTATTTTCAGTTCCATACTGAGTATCGACTAGCAGTCTTTTCTTTTTCAGGCACTGCCAACCCAAGTATAAATACCCAAAGCAGCAACAGGATACAAATGCAATTATACCTGAAGCAGGACTAATTTCGGCCTATGATAAGAAAAAGACCATCAGTAGCAATATAACATACTTTTATACCAAAGAGAGCCACTAGCCACCCCCTTCTGCTCTCCCAAGTGAGGCTAGAATATCTAAGACATTTATCTTACAATTTCAATATTTTATGCCAAGTCTTGCCAATAAAAAATATCTCCAACATCACCTATGCATTGTTTCCTGATTCTTCTCCTTAGGGTCAAATTTTCAAACCCAAGTCTGCAGCTGCTACGTGGGCTTTTTACATTCCTCCCATCCCTTCAGTTTTGCTGCAGTAACGTGGAACCACCTTTTAAGGTTACATTCAGAATAGCACTTAAATGCACGATTTGTTCCTTTAAATAGTAACATAGGTGGAATAACTCCAGAGTGTTTCATATACAGACATTAAAGGCAGATTTCCAGGGGAGCTTAGCTTTCATTAGGGCACCTAAATATAATGGGCTCATTTTCAAAATCCCACAGAGCGCAATAGCTCCTGTTCTGTTTAGCAGAACCGTTATTTTGCAAATCTGAACATCTGAGGATTTTGGAAGCTCTCAGGTGCGTCTGTGTGGTCCCGCAAGTCTTTGCAAGAGCTTAAATTGAAAAATGTGCAATTATTAATTTTTAAAGCAAAAAGGACAAAGGCCCGACGCTGCCTCTCCTGGGATAAAAGGAAAGGACTCGGCTGGATTACGCAGCAATGTGCTAGCCCCAGCCTCTGCTGAACTAGCGTGTTCTCTCCAGCAAAGGCCAAGACAATAGTTTCACTCATAGACACTGTTCAATACGCACAAGAGGAAAAAAAAAAAAAACAACCCTAGGGAGTTAATGAGGTGCTGCTGAATAATACCTTCATAGAAGCAGAGAGAGAAACCAAGTAGATGTCATCTGCAAGGTAAATTAAAATTATACATCTCTGAGGATTATCAGTAAAAATTGAGATCTGGAAGGGAATTTGCTTTTGATATTCGAAGGGATAAATATCCAAAGTAAATCCTTTTATGTGGGCCTGTAGAGCGGAACAGAGAAATTAAAGATAAATGAGATTAAGGCACTTTTTAAAGCTATGTTAGATATATTTAAGTTAGCCATGGAGGGGAAAAAGACTTTGGAGGAGGAGATTAGTTTATACCCTCAGCAGTACATTCACCTGGGAAATCAACTGGAATAAATCTTTTCTAATCTGAATTGCTTGTCGCATGCCCCCCCAAAAGCCAGACACACCCCAAAAAACTCTTAAGAACATTCCTGCATAGTCTGGCAATCAATCCAGGTAAATGACATGCCACCCCATTTTTTTGGTGAGGTTTGGGATAGGAAACCTGTAGGCATAAGTTGATTTTTTTTTCTTTTTTTTTCTTCCTTCCCAAAAGGATGCCCTGGGGAGGGCCCCTTTGCCTTAGCTTCCCACAAATCCTCTTCCCATTTAATTCCTCTTGGAAACAGAGACAGAAGCTAGCCAAAATCCAGCGCTATGCAGTCTGTGTTTCTGTATCCTTTGCCAGAGTTTGAGGTACATACAACTACTGCGGTTTCATGCAGGCCTATATTGTTATTAAAAGTCGACTGGAAACACTGTTAGCAAGGAAAGTGGAGGAAATGAGTAAAAAAGTAATACATTCAGATGCATTTGGCTTTCTTCCTGGGAGCCCTTTTAATATAAAAAAAAAAAAAAAAACAACCCTCAACAAAGTTGTATTTTTAGATATGGAAAGATGCATTTTCATATTTCACACACTAAAGGGATTTGCCTTAATACACTCAAATTTCCCACTCCCCCCTCCTCCCTTATGTGCTAGAAGAAATGAAGTTCAATGCTCAACTTAACCACTGGATACACATATTCTGTTCTCCCCATTGGCCAGAATAAAAACCAATAAATGTATTTCATTTCTTTTGTGGATTTATAATAGCACCTGGCAAGGATGGTCTTAATCTCCTTACACTGCTTGCACCAATGAAAGAAACCTTTGCAGTACTTCTTGCGAGAGAAATGAAAGGATAATAGGAACAAAATCTGGAAATATAAATATTATCTCCATGAAGATCTGTTATAAAATATATGAAATCCATATCAATATCTCCAGAAGGTGTTTGGCATAATAGCGCAATTTAGACAATAGGTTATTAAAGATGGAAAGAAATACATGCCTCTTAATGATGACAGAATTGATCAGAGACAATTGGGGAGTATGGGCTCGTGTTTAGACAGCAAATTGATGGCAAATATCTAGTAGTAGACCTGTGGGAAAGAGACGAAAAATATGGCTTGGTACGAATGACCTAAAGCCAGTGGTTTCTTCCCATTGGTAATCCATACAAGCATGTCTGCAGGGGTCAGGCTGCTATGTTTTCTCAACATCTTTGTTAGGCAAACACAAATCTATTTCAGACATTAGAAAGATGCTCCACTATTTGGATGTGGAACCATCAGCTGCCAAGTTAGGGGGACTGTAGCTTATTAATACATTGAGAATTCCATTCTTTTTTCTGCCCAGTACTGGTTACAATTTTCATTTTAGCTGAGACAGTATCAGTTTTTTATTATGCTAGAATGGGTGCGACAAAGACAAATTTCTTGAAAAAAGCTAATGACTTCAGATAGCCTCGGGTTACCAGGAACCTGACCCAAAATTTGCTGACACTGAAAGAAAGTTTCCCTGGGATTTAATGACCTTTGATTCAAACACAAAGGCCAAAGGCATTCAGGCAACAGTCTGAAAGATTTCAAGGAACTTTTAGTTTAAATGGCTAAACCTAAACCAACAATATAAACTTTCTCACTAAAAATTCAGCTGCTGTGGGACAAGATTGGAAAGGAATAAATGGTGCACAGAAGTCACACAAGGAATTAAGTTACTCCCTTATATTCATAATCTTCATAAAATGAGATAAGTTACACTACTCATCACAGTTTTCCACTTTCAGCTTCCATAATAAACCAATTATAGAGGCTCTAAGGAGAGCTGTCGGGGCTCTACATCAAGAAAAACAGCAAATGTGAGAAACACACAACATATCTATGGTAAAGTCTTTGACTTACTTAAAGTCTGTATCTCCACACTGCAAACTTTGTGAGTGTGAGGTGATGGTGGGGAGAGATGTGAATTTTGCCCCTCTTGCTCTACCACAGAAACCTTCTTATATTCTCTAAAGAAAGAAACCTTCTCCCAGCTGTACTTGCTTAAAAAACAAACAAACAAAAAAATCATCATTAAACTACAGTTATGCTTTCCATGCTCCCCCACACTCCCTTCAGTCTGTGAATTCTACTCTTGCAAACTTGTACCGGTACCCATTTAACCTTCCACCTACTTAAGTATTAATTGGATGGGAAAAAAACAACCTCCTCCTTAATTACATCTATCACCAGAATACCCAAACTTTCACACCAGAAGAATCATGCCATTTCTGTTGTTCCTCTCACCTACGTTCAATGTGTCCAACAGCTCCAAAAGACGCTTTTCCAAATGAACAGAAAAAGAAGTTCTGAATTTGCCTCAAAAAAATAAGTCCACAAAAATACACCTTTCTCGCCATAAGACTTGGTGTTCAGACCGTGGGTGTTTGATTTGTACCTCATGTAGCCCAACACCCCATGCCATTCAGACGCCTGTCAGTAGAGCATGCTGTTGGCTGCTCTGCTCATAGTTCATGATGTAATGGGTTAGGTCAGCCTTCAAGACGTTTTTTAATGTTGCAAAAAAGTATTTTTCTTTGGAGTGAAAAATGAAAAGTCTGGAGGTAATGAAATTCTTATAATGGGACCAAGAAAAAGGAGTATACGGGGGTGTAGGGCATCCTTCTGTTTACTTGTGAGCAAATTAAACTCTCCCTCACCACCTCCTGCAATACTTTGATGTCCACTGTGCTCGAGTGCAAGATCTTGAACAACTGCAAAGCTTGTAGATGTCCAACTTAAATGTAAGACCTCATTTTAAGGCTTGCCTCACTTCCATGATTAATTAGGAGTGCAATTTTAAAATATGTTGCGGAGAAAAGCAACTCTCAAAAATTCATATGACTGAAGTTACACTTACTCACTGCAATGACTCTTCCATAACAACCTGTTCAGCTGGTAAGCTACCAAGTTATTTTGCTAAGTGGTATTAATACATGCCCATCAAATTATGTCCTTACCAATTTTGACAGCAAATGTGTAATAAAAAACCTCATGATCAGCTGACAAGTTCATAGGTGCCCAGGCTGTAAGAGACACCAACTCTTTTCCCCCGCAGCATTTCAGATCTACTATACAATTAAGCAGAACCACTGTGGTGAGTTTTCTGATAAAAATAGCACGTGCGACTCAGAGAGACATGCGAGCACAACCTGTTGTGCGTGGAGATAAGATTTTCAGAACCAACGCATGGTGTAAAGACCAAATGCATCAGTGAATACAGACAGTTCAGTATTTTAAGCCTGGGACCGGGGAGTGGTGAGCTAGTTCAGGAGGTGATCAGCTAAACACTCAGAAGAGTGAAACAGAGAGAAGAAAAGATTACTTTTTATGCAAAGGCTCATACTGGCACAAATGGGAGACATGAAGTGTTCCACAACCTAGAGGAAAGCACCAAGTTGACAGGAGCCAGCAGGAGCTGGCTTTTCACAGGAGCATGCTGGAAATTATAGATGGAGCAGGTAGTGGTGGCCTTCACACTATGGAGATTGACTAACATTTATCTAACTTCTCAGAAGAAAATCCGTAGTACTCCTGCTGACAACAGACCTTTAAACCAGCATGCATTACAGGCACACCCACTTGAAATCACCTTTTTCCTTTAATTTAAACCAAACTAATCTCAGATTCAAAAATGAACCATGTTGTCATATGTTTCACACTGTCTCACAAAAATGTCCTTTTTCCCTCATCTCAGGCTACTTTAAAGTTTTCAAACACTGTTATTTCCCCCAGCTCATAGAATGGTTTGGGTTGGAAGGGACCTTAAAGATCACCTAGTTCCAACCCCCCA
>VYZM01020834.1:141014-171368 GCA_013398915.1 Dromas ardeola
CTGGGCAACCTGTTCCAGTGCCCCACCACCCTCACAGTAAAGAATTTCTTCATAATACCTAATCTAAATCTACCCTCTTTCAGTTTGAAACCGCTACCCCTTGTCCTATTGTTACACTCCCTGATAAAGAGCGCCTCCCCATCTTTCCTGTAGGTCCCTCAGCACCACATCTACATGTCTTCTAAATACTTTCAGGGATGATGACTCCACCACTTCCCTGGGCAGCCTGTTCCAATGCTTGACAACCCTTTCAGTGAAGAAATTTTTCCTAATCTCCAATCTAAATCTCCCCTGATGCAACTTGAGGCCAATTTCCTCCTGTCCTATCACTTGTTACTTGTGAGAAGAGACCGACCCTGACCTCGCTACAGCCTCCTGTCAGGTAGTTGTAGAGAGTGATAAGGTCTCCCCTCAGCCTCCTTTTCTCCAGACTAAACAACCCCAGTTCCCTCAGCCGCTCCTCATAAGACTTGTGCTCCAGACCCCTCACCAACTGCGTTGCCCTTCTCTGGACACGCTCCAGCACCTCAATGTTGCTCCTCCTGTAGTGAGGGGCCCAAAACTGAAGACAGTATTCGAGGGGCATCCTCACCAGTGTTGAGTACAGAGGTACAATCACTTCCCTAGTCCTGCTGGCCTCTGTGGATAAAGAACCAACAGCAAAGCTGGGAATTTCAGCAAATACAAAAAAGGGGGTTTTTTGACCACAGTGCCCAGGAAATTGTATGCCTTGGAAGAAAGGCAATTTGTCAGCAGGATACAAAGTAAAGATTCTTTGTTCAGAAATAATCATAATGGGTAGTTAGGTCTGGTGGGTTTTTTCTTTTTTTTTTTTCTTTTTTTTAAGTATTGTTCCTAGCCCAAGCACACAAATAATTTAACTAACTAAATAAAACAAACGACACCTGGCTTCAGGGGGAAATTCGCTCATTACTGACCAAAGCACCAAAAGCCAGGTTTAGCCCCTTGGGAACACTTGCCATTTTCACCGGTGGGCCCCAGGGGACCAAGCTCTCCCAGGAAAAGAAAAAAAAAAAAAAAAAAAAAAAAAAAAAAACCCAGAGCAANAACAACAGAAACAAACCCAGAGCAAAAGAATACTGGAGAAGCTGCAAGTCCATTTGTTTAACAAAACACAGCACTGCTCTTGGTGGGCAAACACTGCTCCTCAACTGATAGGGAAGGTGGCAAGAAAATGCACGCAGGGAAAGCCTGGAGGCCACACAATGGTCTTATAGCACTCCAGAAATAATTAAGAACGCTATTCTTAGGAAAAGTGGTCTCATTAAATAGTTTTCAGATTGCAATTTTCTCCCAGTTCCTCCCTCCTCTTTCCCTTTCCACCAGCGATCTTGGAGCAATGAAAATATCAGTTTGCTTTCTAGTGCTTGTATTCTCTTAAAAATGTCATTATTCAATTATCTGTCTATTCACTGGCCCTGAGGTCCAGCCAAGCAGATATTGGGAGCCTTCATTTAATGTTTTTAAATGCACTTCAGTCCACTTGTGATACAATAAAACTTTATTGAATTCTGTTCCCACATCACACTTGCCATCCCTCCACTTTTATTGATATGTGAGACCATCAACTCTTCTGTCAGCAATAAAAGGAATATTTCTAGCAAAGAAATGACCTTTCCTTCCATCAATACAGCAATTGGGAAATGTGATTTCACGTTCCAAGTTTAAAAAGTCTTAAGAAAAGAAAAGATGAACCCTGCTCAAGCGTTGCTTTCCTTCCCCTTGTTAGCATTAAAGAAGCAGGAAAATCTCTGTAAGCACAAAGATATTTGGTGCCTTCGTGACATTTATAAGCCAATTTACCCAGAATAATGGAAAGGAAGGACAATTCATCCTTCCTTGGAAACCACAAACCTTTTTCCCTTGCAGGAAACAGCCCTTTGAATAGATCTCCCCAATATTAAAAGCTGATTGAAGATTTGTCGCCTGGGTGTGAAGCAAGTTATCATCACAATGGTCTATGCCATGCCCAAGGCACCCGTCTCACTCCCTCCTCCTGCTGCCATCCTTTCCATCAGTGCAGCAATTGGCTTGTCCTCAATGAGCCCCCACCTTTTTTCCACTTTGTCCTGCCCTATACCTTACATTTTCCAAGTCTCTATTGAAAAACAGACTGTTTCTGAAGGACAACAATGCACAGGTTGCCCTGTGAACAACAAAACCTAGAACCTAAGGGAGTTGAGAGCTCAGGAAAAACTGAAAGTAAATTTGATTCAGCTAGCTAAATTCTCTTTCCAACACCATGCTGGATCCTTGGGAGCCTGATCGGTTGTCTCTAGGGGGAAATGAACAGAAAACGCACTCCAAAATACCTCCGTGCTCTCAGCTCACACTTTTTTCGAAACTGAAATGCACTACAAACACAGAGAATCCCTAAATTTCAAAGCCAGTGGGAGACAGTTGCTCACATGTTAGAAAATCTCCCCCTGTTCTGACTTGGGGTGTCCCCCACAAAGGGTGGCTCTGTTGCCGTGGCCCACAGAGCATGTGCGCTCAGGACAGCGAAGGGAAGGAGGCTCACCAGCCTTGACTGTGTTGTTCTTTCTCTTCATCCATCTCAGAAATACGTGCAGGACTACTAAAGCACCAATGATTTGAGATGTAAAGCGTTACATGCATACAAAGGCTGTATTTGCATGGGGAAAACCAACATGTTGGTTCGGATTTATCAGATTATCAATAGAAAATCTGGCTGCTTACCATGACAACTAGCTCAGCAGCTCTCCCATCACCACTGGTCTTGCAAAATTGGACTCTCTTGCTTGTCACCAGTCTTGTGTACAGGATAAATCACTCATCTGCTTTCTGTGCTGGCTGATGAGTAAAATGGGAAGTCCCGTTTTCCAAAGGTGAAGTAAGAAAAATTACACTGTACTGGCACCATGACAACAGGACTGTACAAGCACCAGAAGAAGATACTGAAGTGTTTCTGCAAAGAGATTGCTGACCTAGCTTCACAAAACCACCTCCACCACTGCTGTTTCCATTACCCATTTAACGTAGCTCTATAAAGGGATTCAGGGAGAGGGAAGCGATGCACTAGGAAATAGCAAACGGGTTCTGGAACAAAGGGACCCTCGCAAAGTGAGGTTTCTTATACTTACACACAGCGTAACACAGCCTAAAATGCTGTTTCAGACGTCTCCCTGCAATGTGCCAGGCGTCCACAGCTCTGGCAATGGCAAACTGCAGGTCTGCAGAAGTACATATTTAAGAGAAAACCATGTAAAAGCTCTCTTGGTCAGTAATGATTAAAAGAAAATTCAATTTAAGAAAACTGGAGCAGTAATTTCAGTATTTCAGAAGAAAAGGGGCAGTATTTTAAGCAGGTTTCAGAGAAATAAACACCAAATGCCAAGGCACGTTTTGAGAAAGACAAAATTCACTTGGTGACTTTTTTCTGATACCAGAAAAATAGGACAACTGATGCCACTGAAGCCTGTCAAATTAGGCCTGGTATCTTTTCACCTGCTGAAATCACCTGCTTTTCACTTGCTTTTCATTGTCAGAAGGCAATAAAAAAAGTCCAGAGGTCCTTGGAATAACTGTCCATTTTTGTAGACAGCATCTGCCATCACATAAACTGGCTACAGGATCAGGAAAATGAGGAGAGGACCAGGCTATCTGTATAATTAACTATTGTCTTCCCCACATGCCAAGGGTAACTGCAGCCTCATGAAACTCTCCGTGTCAGGGGTGTCTCTCGTGAGCACACAGGAATGCGGTGTGGAGGGTAATATAAAGGACATTTTAAAATATATGAGCTACTGAAGTTAGAAGAGGTTTGTTTTTCCCTCTCCTGAGAGGAAAGGGGGATGCTTTCCTCTTCAAAATGATACAAGTTAGTGTTGGAAGAGTTAAAAAAAAAAAAAAATAAAAAAAAAATCGCAAGAGGAGCAGGCTACCCAATGGAGTTTTAAATCTTCTGTAATTTTTCTCGGAGGGAGCATATACACTAGCACTATATTGAGCATAAGCGCCTAAGGTCAGTCCTAACAACATCTGTTAAAGATGACTCCTAAACGCTGCTCTCCTGAGATGCACACACACTCCCCTCTGCTGCTCAGCCAGTGCTTGGGTAAACTGTCTCTCCATCCATAAGGAATAATTTGAAACTGTAAGGAGTAGCCCATCCAAGCAGATGAAGCAAGCTGGAATTGCACACAAGTGTAAGTGCCTGCTGAAATATTAATTCCTTTGTTATGCAACTGCTGTGTTTCTTTAGGAGATGGCCATAAGGCAGACACACCACTGTTCACCAAGGACTTGGTGCGTGAAGCCACCAAGTCAATGTCAGCGGCCAAGGAAGGGTTCTCCCCAGCAGTGATCAGCATCTGGGAGCCCAAAGAGCCCACTGCCCTCCTCCAGCGAAGCACCAGGCAAGGCGGCTGGGTGTGCGTAGCAATGCTAAGAAAGCTGGACCTGAAGAAATTTGGACAACAGTCCAAATTCAGCTAGAGGGGCTGAAGCACGTGGGCCCAGTGACAAGAAGCCAAGGGGACCAACTGACTCACAACAAATGGCAGAGACATCACTGAGGGCATCGAGGGGAAACAGATTTCATCCACCAGGCCTAGCTTTGGTCCAGCTATACCCTTGTCGACCTCCTCGTCCAGAGCTGACATGTTCCTCGTCGTTTGGATGGCTTTCACTTGTGGGGCACTCCTGGGGCCCAGGCAAGGAATGTCTGCAAAGTTGAGCTCATCATTTTCAGAAGGAAGAAATGGAGGTGGTAACAAAGTCAGGCAGGGACTAAGGTAGAAGAATAAAAAGGAGCCTTAGGTTTCCCTCTCCATGTCTGCAGATGAAGGGACACAGTTTGCCTTAACGCAACCAACTTAGTGCTACACTAAATAACAAGGCATGAAGATTTGATCCAAAATTTCCTAGTCCATGCAGAACAAAAAGCCCAGGAGGCGTGATCCTATTTAACAACATTCTTGCCCCTTTTTTCCTCCCCCATAACTCTACTTTCAGTGGTGCCCAGTGACAGGACAAGAAGTAATGGGCACAAACTTGAGTATAGGAAGTTCCATCTCAACATGAGGAGGAACTTCTTTACTCTGAGGGTGGCAGAGCACTGGAACAGGCTGCCCAGAGAGGTGGTGGAGTCTTCATCTCTGGAGACATTCAAAACCCGCCTGGACGCATTCCTGTGCAACCTGCTCTAAGGTGACCCTGCTCTGGCAGGGGGGTTGGACTAGATGATCTCCAGAGGTCTCTTCCAACCCTATGATTCTATGATTCTATAATTCTACTTGCAGAAGCACTATATTTCATTCATAAACAGGGAAACAGCCATCAAAGCTACTAACTTAATTACAAAGGCAGTATGGCTTGCTGTCGTTGTTTTCCTCCCCGCATTCAGATCATTAAAACATACTCAATCCCTACTGTACATTTGGTACTGAGCAAGCTCTCACAAGAGTTATTTTACATCTTGTACACAGGGCCGATTAACACCTCAGGGCATAATATTCACATATTACCTTTCTCACAAGGCACCACTATTCCTCTTTGTTTTATGTGCAACAAAGGCTATGGAGGGATACCAGGTAATGACTACTGCTTTACCAGCCCAGTCTCAGGAGGGAACGGCATACCTCATGCAAATCACAAATCACAAGGAAATACAACCTGCTAAGATAAGTAGAAACCGATCTCCCCTCACCCTCCTCATGCACAGTGTCATTTGTAAAATGAAAGACCTCACTTAGAATAGAAAAACTCCAAACTGGTAATTTGGTATGAGCTTGCAAGGGCAGACCCTAAGCCCCTGATGTCACTCTTTCCATGGGTTTAATAGCTCACCCCATAAAGCATATTTCATCACTACATTTAGAAGCTTCACATTTTGGGTTAGAAAAATCAAATATGGACATGCCGAGCCCTCTGCCAGCAGAGAGACAGAGTCCCTCAGCGGAGAGGGTCCCCTTTGCTCAGAGAGGTGGTCTTAGCTGCATCCCTCACCTTTCGGTTTCACAACAAGCAAAACCCCCCACAGCCCTTCCACGTCGCAGAAGCAGGCAGGAGGCCACCTGCTGCATGAGGGACAGGGACCACCCGAGGGGTTGTAAGTTCTCGCTTCTCCTCTGCCTGTCATTTCTCAACCATGTTTTCTCTCCTGCAGCCCGTGCTCGAGGCAACAAAGAAGATGCTCTTAGTCCTTGAGCCAAATCCTGGGTTTCAGCAAATTGAAGTCTCCTGATGCTCACTCAATACAACTCTGTGGCTCAAAAGTGTCCATATTCCCACACTTGCTTTATTATTTTGAGAGGTGTGCTATGAGCTTTGGCCTACTCAAACTGAAAACCTAGAAACAGTGCTGTTATTCACCGCTCGGCCCTTTATGACTGCTACTAAAAAGTGCATTCCTGGTATTCCTGTTGTTCTTTCTTTTTTGAGGTACGCCATTTTTGACAGCAGGACCATAACTGTGGCTAAAAAATTCGGTTTCTACAGAAAGAAAATTTGGAGGAACACTTAACTTTTTGTAGCTCTGACATTTCCTATTCTGCACATATTGCTGTAATCCCAGATGACTGTCTTTCTACCCTCAAAAATACAGGCTAAATGGCTCGCCTGTAATTTGCCTTCATAACTCTGGAAGCTTGCGAATTAGTATTTTCTACCATCAAACATCATATTTCCCAAAACATTAGCTTTCTACCTCCTCGGCAATACAATACTGTATTTAAGGCACTTATCGAATGTCACCGATTACATGGACATAGGTCGGTCAAAGCGCACTGCTATACGATTACAAGCATAAAACTCTGGAAAATGAAGCTATAAGCTAGCAATAGTGCTTCATTCTTCTGGTCTGGTTTCACTAACGGGGCTTCCCAAGTGCTTTACAAAAGCTGATATGTCATTGTTACTCTGTACAACAAGGAAAACATGGGGGACTATTAGGGTATTTTTAACCTAAGCACAAACCTTGCACAGAGGACAATTTTCCATAACTTATCAGCTTAGTCTCATATGATGCACGTGGTTTGTCACTGAGCATACACTTGCCCTTGGGCAACAAGAGACAAGCTCAAGGCTGTCCCAGTCTCCACAATAAATCAGATCTCTATTACAGAAACAAACACAAATACATCAAGATACATACTGTAAGGGACACATTCGTACTGCACTTCCAGGTACTTGTACGTCCCGGGACAAGGGTCTGGAAACACATCAGGGCCAGCGACAACTGCACATTGGGTCCGATTACTGCATCTGAAAAGCAAGAAAAAAAGAGAGTCAGAAAACAGTCCAGACAGAAGTACAGGTCAAGAGGCTGAGTGGCCCCTCCAGCATCAACAGGAGTGAAGACGCAACAGGACTTCAGCATCAGCTGAGGAATCTCGCCAGAGCACGTGCAAAGGCTGATGGCAGACACCGATGTCTTCATCAGCTTATTGTCAAAAGAGAAGAGGCACGGTGGCATAACTCCTTCCCCTCCACGCAGTTCTTACAGCACCAGGAGGGATTTCTTTAAAACCAAACTGAGAGGAAGATTTTAAAAAAATATAAAATTAAAAAATAATGATTACAGGTACGTGGTCCTCTAATTCTTGAAACACAAACTCCATCAGTGACCTCAACTAACCTTAAGTACCAGGACCCCCAGCAAACAAAATGCAAAGACGAAACCAACAACATTTGTGGCAAAAATAATCACTGTATATTTTGTAAAAGGCATAGTAAATACATTTTACAAAATATTTATAAAGTGATCCCACAAAAGCAGTCATCTTGAATAATGCTGTTTAATGCAAAGCGAAGACTAGAAACAGCAACACTTGAGTGGAAAAAAAAATAAATCACCAAATAAGCTGTATAAAAACCAAAACAGCAGTTTTTCATACACAGCCAACACAATTGCATTACTTATAAATAGCTAAGTTTTATTCAATCATTCTGTCCAGCACAGATGCACCTCCTGAGATGATGTTTTTTTTTCCAAAAGTAAATGTTGTTCTCAGTGAAGATCTTGCCGTACAATTGCACAGAGAAGGAAGTGACTCTGCCCACTACAGCGAGTATTTTTCAGGTTAAGAGCCCACGCATGCAAGTTGGGCCCTGCGAGATTCTTTCCCTGTGGCACATACGACTCATGTCCATGGGTGACTGATTTGTGTATGGTTGAAACCCACATTTCCTTGTGTTTTCGTGGTTCAACTTTTCTGTATTTTGGGGATAAAAAAACCCAACACTTAGCAAACAGCGGTTCTATGGAGAAAAATCCTTTGCTTGTTTGGTTAAAGAAAAAAAGATAGAAAGAGAAATTAGTCTTTGACTTTTATGCTTTTGCATGCCAAAAAGAGACCTCCTAAGGGCAATACTATTGCATTTACTTTCTTGAAGATGCTGCCTCCTCTGATGTGACATGGGACCCCTGACCCTCCCCTGCTCTTCTAGCAGAAGCCGTGATATCAAGTGCAGAACTTATTTAGCACTGCAGTGAAAATGCTTCATGTTTACCTGAGGCTATAGTTTGTCAGCCTTAATGAGGATTTTATTTGAGCCCATAAATTAAAATTGATTCATTAGTGACTGCCTTAAGCTCCATAATTTCTTTAATTTTATGGAAAGATTAATAAGAGCTGATACGCTTGCTCATCAGGCTGTTTTGCTGGATAACAGATCATCCAAAGGGCTGGGATGTTCTTCTGTTTTCCAGTTGAAAGACAACAGCTATCACAGCAAGAGACTAGTTTTATCATATACACAGAAAAACACTTTTATTAACAAAAAAGATAACTTTGTTGTCCTCACCCTTGCTACTTACAGACAGGTGGCTTGGCTAGGATATCGCAGGTAGCTTGGACCGTGCGAGTGGGCAGTCTTCCAGGAGAGGCTTTTGAACATCATCCAAAACTTCACTTTCAAAAAAAATCCTTTACGAGGCTCAATGTGCCTTTCAAAAAGCAATTGCACTGGCCTAATCAATAGTCTCTCTGGCTGTAGGGACAGCCCCTGGACATGTTACATAGAATAAGAGCAATGGATCAAAGAGATGTTTCAAAATCACGAGTCACGATCCAAAATTATGAGGAATTGGAAGTGGGAGGAGGAACAGACACATTTAAGGTTCATCTGCACGTATTTTCTTTCTTTCTGTCTGTAAGGAAACATTTGCTTTGAATGGCCAAGCGCTTCCTTGTGGCCATTTCTTTTGTATGCAAGAACTTGGACACAAAAACTAGAAGCAAAAACATGCAACCTAGAAAGCTCCAGGTTCATAACCGGTATTTCAAAACTTGGTTTGGAAACCAAAGGCTGTGAACACCCACTTTAACCTCCCCAAATGCATGCTGCCTTCTGGGATATCACAAAAGAGAGTAAAAGCACCATGATACAAGGAGTTGAGTGGGGAAACCAGGGTGCTGGTATGGGTTTTTCCCCCCAACGCTAGCAAGTCCTGAAGCCCACTTGTACATCCCTGCATCGGGGGATGGCAAAGCACTGAGCCTACCAAGCACAGAAGCTTCAGAAGAAGACAAGATCAAGTTGTCAGTGCCATCCTGGGGGAGAAACAACAGAAAACCAAATTAAAAACTCCCAAATAGAAGCTCAAACACTATGCAGGGTCAGTACCTTACACAATTTGCAAAAAAAGGGCTCATACCAAAACACCCCACCAAACCCAGGAAAACTCCTCTCCTTTTCACACACATTTTATATGGGCAGCAAAACTGTGTCCAGCATTTGGCGTTTAGAGTTTCCTTTCATCACCCCAGGGTGAAACATGAAGGTTTCCATTCCAGCACACTTACGGGATGACAGCAATTGGGACTAAAAACCTTAGAAAAAAACTAGTATCTGTTCAACCAACTATTAAAGTCAGACATCAGGCTACAAAAATTTTAAGGGGAGAAAGAAGTAAACTACACGCATCATTAAAGTTCTGGTTTCTGTTCTTTTTCTCAGACTTTTTTCCAACTTTCACAACTACTTCTTGGTCCCTTCAGTTTTGTCATATTTCTGTCCAGACAAATTAAAGGCCCAAGTGACACTAAGCGATACACAAGAAGTGACATAGAAAAGGAGATGTGTAAAAGAAGATGCATCGTAGGAAGGGGAAAAAACCCATGTCATCATGCATTACTCCATTCCCAGCAAACCAGCCCACGAGCTCCCATTTTTAAATCAGGGGATTATACATTGAATCTTGAGATTTCTTGGCGCTTGGGTCTTAGTAATACTCACTCCAAACTCCTGCGAGTTGTGAGGCTCAGAGCTGCATATTGACCTTTCCAGTTAATGCAAAAAGAATCCCTTGGGGTTTTTTTTGTTGTTGTTTGTTTTTTTTTTTTGTTTTTTTGTTTGGTTGGGTTTTTTTGGGTTTTTTTGTTTTTTTTTTTTTTTTTTTTTTAGGGTTGTGGGGTTTGGGGTTTTTTTCCTCTTTTTTTTTCCTTTGCTTTTTTTCCTCTTTTCTTGAAGGAAGACCTTTACTAACTACTGGAGTCACAATTCTCAGTGAGAACCAGCACTGCAGCATCACCTAAAGCATAAATCTGTCTTCTACAGGACAATCGCAGAAACGCTACCCAGACCCCTTAGCTTTACGCTAGAAACAGCAGCTCCACATCTTGCTAGATTCTCCTCCAACAGGGCAGGAACCTTTCGCATCACTGGCTCTAGCATAACTATACTCCAGAAAACTACAGTAATCTTTTTTACACCGTTTTATATCTCTAATTACCGCCTTTCGACAAGTGCCTCTTATTTCTAGCACTGATTCATCAGATCCTCCAAATGAAACTACTTCTCTTTCCCTTGCATTGCCCTCATGCTGCAACTTTCCTAAGCAACCCCTGGCTTTCTGGGGTATTTTCTCATTCTCCATATGCTCTGACAACAAGTAAACAAGAGAAGTGTGGGAGGAATCTGTGAATCTGGGGAACCAGATAGACAATTTTAGGCGTATGAAAAAAGCAGTTTCCATTTTATTAGTTGTACGACATTTTAAGGCAAACGTTCTGGAGACACAGAAGAATTAAATTAGCCACTCAAGTGGTTTTACTTCCCTTTATTGCCATTTATCAGGAAATTGACAAGGAATTTATAGCCACCCTGTTGTTTGGGGTTGGTTTGTTTTATTTCAAAGTCCTTAATGCTACTGGCAATCATTCCTCTCGCCCTGTTACTCCCTGAAGTGCAAGGTGGGCACGTGAAGATAGAGCCTGCTTCTCAGAGATCCTGTATGTCTCGGGCCACCTCCGTAATTGCTGCTGAGATTTGTGGACACTTTGCTTGGACCAAGAGTGTCCACAGAGCTCACCAGAAATAACTCACTGTGCTGCCACAGCGTTCAGGCTAGCAAGGAAGAAAGCCTACTGCATTTTCCGTTTTGCGAGATGGAAAATGTGACTTGCCAGGGCCCAGACTCCTCTGTAAACCCTTGCGTTGGTGCAAAGTGTGCTCAGTGAAAAGGCTTGTATCTCACATCCACTTTGCCAAGGTGCACATACCTAACTAGACCAACCAAAAGATCAGAAACTAAAGCATAACCCAAGATCCGCATTTTCACCCTGACTTGAGAGAAAGACGGCAACATACATTCCTACATGTTCAGGAGAAGAGAATACCCCAAACCACCTGAAAAATCAGTCTGAGGTACTCAGTAGCCTTTAAGTACCCAGCATCTCCTAAACAGAAGTTCACGTTATTCACATATATGTTTTGGAGCAGAAAAATCACCTCCTGGGAAAAACTGTCCCAGTCACGTGAAAAAAGAAAAAAAGAAAAAGAAGAAAAAAAAGAAAAAAAGAAAAAAAGAAAAAAAGAGAAAAAAGAAAAAAGAGAAAAAAGAAAAAAGAGAAAAAAGAAAAAAAGGAAAAAGGAAAAAGGAAAAAGAAAAAAGGAAAAAGGAAAAAGAAAAAAGAAAAAAGAAAAAAGAAAAAAGAAAAAAGAAAAAAGAAAAAAGAAAAAAGAAAAAAGAAAAAAGAAAAAAGAAAAAAAGAAAAAAAAAGAAAAAAGAAAAAAAGAAAAAAAGAAAAAAGAAAAAAAGAAAAAAAGAAAAAAAGAAAAAAAAGGGTTCTTTATGACTTCTTTCCAGCTACATTTATTCCCCCTTATTAAGGTACTTGTTTTGTCTTTCAGATGTGGAAAAATATTTATACTAGAAGAGAGGTGTCAATCCAGTGTCACCCATGCACTGTAACAGAAAACATGGATAATTTTTGCAGAACTTCTCCCAGTTCCAGCGGAAAATGACTTTCAAGAGTTTTAATGTGAAACAGTAATAATAATTCATGTGGCATTTGTTTTGCATTTATAGCAGTGGGACTGAAGGAAGCTTTTGAGTTCAGAACCAGCTGCAGGGCTCAACTCTGCTTGCAACTCTCAGTTCAGACTAAAAAAAACCCAAGACCAAAACTTCATTTCCCTTCAGCAAACTTCCATTCCTTCTCTCTGGAAACATTTTTATGATTTTTAAGTGACAAGGTCGTCTTGTGATAGTGAGGGAGAAACAGTTTAAGACATAAACAGCTGCTTATTCCTCTTGTGACATCTTTGATTTTTTCCAATCCTGACATTGTTGATATATTTACAAAAGAGAAAAAAAGGAAAAAAATAATAGTTTGGCAGGTGATGTTTATTTTAGGCCTTTCCAGAAACTTTAATAGCACAGACATGTCAACAGCATCAGGCTAGACATGCCTGGGGCGATATGTTTGCCAGAACAAAAATGCAAAGGCAGCACAAAATAAAAGATCAATCCCAAAGAAAAGCCTTTCAGCATTAATCATCACAGGCACAATACCAGTAAGTCTTCCAGCTCATCGTGCAGGTGGGGACCATTTGCCCCAGACAAGAAAAATGGGTGCCAAAATGACAGTGGCAGGCACCTGTCCTGCTAGGGACGCTAGGAGAAGAGCAGCCAGAAATTTGTGCACAGGTTCACAACAAGCCTAGATGTTCCAACATCTATTTCATCCCCAACACACCCTCTTCCTCCTCCCTGGCCCTTATTCTCTAGAGACAAGTCTTTCTGAGGTGGAGCAATGCCTTCTGCGATACCATGGCTGGGAGCTCCTGGGAATATGGCATACCAGCATCCACTACAAATGGTGAAGCTACCTGCTCCCTCTGAATCTGCAATCAGACCCTCAGAGTCCAGGGCTAGGCTCTTAAATACCTTGAAGATTGGAAAATTTCAGGCTACGTGACCATGAACTTGGATTTATAGGGAAAGCACTGAGCTGCCGTATCCATCCCTTACTGCTGCTAACAAACCCTGCTGGTAGCTGGTGCTACCCTCCACCTACAGCAACTTATAACAAGGGATTCTTAATGCCCACGTGTGCCACCCAAACCGGCTCAGCTGCGTTCATGAGCACCAGTTGCCAAAAAACAGACGCCCTTTCCCTCCCCTTTCAACTGAAACACCTACTTTACATAGAATTAATTTTTTTCTGCAAAGACAACGCAGCCATCCTGTGCCTAGGCATACTAATATAGCCAAGACATCAACATCTAAGCCTCGTTCTCAAGGTCTATTACACTTTTCTAACGGTTTTACAGTAAGAGACAGACTTAATTCATTATCCTTCATGGCAACGCTGCAAGACATCCTTTTCCTTCTCTGGAACACAAAAATCTCCTCTCTGGATGACTGCTTTAAGAAAGAGGCTGTCACAGCAAATAAGTCAGCCAGGAGTGGGTTTTCCCCTGTCAATATGTGATATTTCCAAATCAACCCTTTAGGAAGGGCCAAGAGAAAAATAAAATAAAATAAAATTAACACCCTGGAGAAAGTAAACAGGAAGCAAAGAGAAATTTCACTCGAAAGTGGAGTCAATGTGATGGCTTGCAGATAAGGGGGAAAAAGAAGGGGGGAAAAAAGAAAAGACAAGCAGAGAAGGGAGGCAGCAGAGGGTGGAGAGGGGAGAACAGAACCGCAAGCCCTAAGAAAAGCCTTTGGTTCACCACATTTGCTTTCAATAATGTGCTGCACAAAAGCAAAGCTAAATCCTCCGCCTGTTTAGCTTCCAGAAACGAAGAATTCCTCAACAGAATCTTTTTCTGCCTCTGCAAAACCTTAAAAGCAAAGGATCTAATGACAGGGAGATGAAAATCCAGTTTCTCTAACATTTTCTTCATTATGAATGGGCCTTTTTATTGATCTTTCAGAGCACAGAGAAGCTGGCTTTCCAACCTCTGCTGCAATATAATTATCTGCGGTGTTTAATGCTAGCACAGACGAGTCCCACTACACGCTGCATTTTGTTGTTTTATTGACGGGTTTTAATTATCTATCCAGGTGCTAGAGCTGTCAGATAGGCTGCTTCTTATGTGATCAAACTAATACAAGGAGAGGCAGAGCACTCTAATTGCGGCCTCACCAAGCGCCTTTGTGGAGATATGCCAACGAGATACATTTAAACTGTTATGGTTATTGTAAAATCTTACAATGTTTGATGGGAAAAAGAGAGTCCTTTTTCTACAGCCTCAACCTATTTCGTTCCTCTATTATTATTTTATATTGAGCAAAGCAAAATTGAAGAAAAACAAACCACCAAAACCACACCAAAATCCCAGCCAGCCAAACAGCAGAAAAATCCCGCAGAGCCAAACCAAATCCGAGCTGTAAAGGTCACTGAGGGGACGACCTTGATATATTATGGAGAGCCTGGGAGCAAGATGGAAGCCAGGTCCTGGAAATAATTTAAATACCACTTTTACGTAGGAAAAAAAGAAAAAAAGAAAAAGTAATTACACTGTTTCAACTCGTTGATAAGGCCCTTAAAATTTAACAAGAAGTATTTAACAGCAAATTCACAAGATTTAACAGACTCAATGGCAATTTGGGGCACCCCTGCACATGGTGCATCTGCTTTGCTGCCAGGGACTCCCCAGACTGGGAAGACGAGGTCTAGGGCAGGCCCCCAACAGTGAGGATGTCCTGGCTTGTCATCACCCTCCAAAGGAGGGTCCCCAAGGAATGAAAGCTTTTTCCCCCTGTGCTTCGTCACGTAATGTCTCTTACATTTTATAGTTTCCTTGGATTTATTTCTGTCCCCTCTCTTTGTGACTAACACAGTGAGGAGGGGAGATGGAAACTCCAATGGCAATAATGTGCACCCCAGCAGGAAAACCTGCCAAGTGCCTTGTGCTAATGGGCCTGGGTACAGCAACACTGCGGCAACAGGGAACCTCAACGCAAGCCTAGTGGAAAAAACACTCATCGTTACTGCAAGAACGACAAAATGAGGATCTGTCCAAGCCATTGGGTATATTTGGACACAAGGTTCAGGTCAGCATGGAAAACAGATCTGCTCTGAGCACATCTAAAGCAGCCATGATGTTCAAGGAGCTGAGGACACAAGCAAGGCAGGTTTGCAATGTAGGCTAACGTCTTTTATTGGATACCGGTCCGTAGGGCTGAAAACCAAACCAGGCAAGCCTTAAGGCTGTAAAGCTCATCTTTTATAGAACTACATCTGCTCTTTTACAGGTACTCTTACTTCTTCCAACTCCATAAACTTCTGTGGCACCCTAATAAAAATCCACTTTTAAAAAACACTGACAGGATATCTGGAGAGGAGAGTAAACACCTAAAACAAACCAACCAATAAAAGGCTCGTCAGTTTAGCCAGAGTTAACACTAGTTAAAATAACTGTGAACAGAAAACAATCTGGCTTTTAATTTGGGTTAGGAGGTCAAATTAAAGGCTAAAGGAGGCCTGGGCTGAATTTCAGCTGGCGCTCCACATTACTTTGTCTTCATTGCCATTTGAACCAAGTCAATGTGAGTTAAAGCCCACTTTTTTTTCTTCTTCTTTAGTGCAGCTACTCAGAGCTGGGACAGCCACAGCAAGTGACAAAGGATTATTTTCTCTACAACAGCTCTGAAGCGTGTTCATACCCTCGGTCTACCATTACCTACCCATCCACCAACTCCGCAGCACAGGGAGCCGCTGCTGTGCCAGACACCAAGGAGCTGCAGCCCTGTAGCACCACGAGGTACGAACCCGCAGCTCACCAGTGGCTGATCAAAAAGCAAATCTGAATGCAAACATTTAGAAACCTTTTAAATATATTTAACAAAAAAACAACAATAAAAAGCCATATTCTGTCCTGTTGTTAAAGGAAAAATGGATTACTTCCACTGCATCCCTCTACACTAATTGTCACATTTTCCTCAAAGTACAAAAAAATTATGCAGCCCGTAATAACCACAATACTGTCATTTACTGTCACCACACAACGCCCCCATCCCAGCCACTGACCGATTCCTGCAAAAGGAAAAACTGAGATTAGAGAATATTGTCTCTAAGCGGGCTAAAGTAATCTGTATTCATGGGCTGGTAGGTCTAATGTACTAGCCTTTCACCTCTGCGAATAGGGTTAAAGAAAGGTTTGGGGCCAAAATAATTTGTACTGCACTCCATCTCAAATTTGACATCATAATTGAATGACTGAATGAAACAAAAGTGAGTATGTCCAAACAGCATGGGAGGTCAAAGCTGGGCAACTCCCTGATGAACTCAGGAGTGAACCAAAGGCATCCATGCAGCACTGCTTCTAAAACCCAGAGCAACCTCTCTCTTCATCAGTCTTGCCAATGGCATGATACCGAGGTGATTTTTAAGTAAAGGTCCATAGATTTTAGTTAAGGAAGCAATCCCCCACTCAGCCTCTTGGCAGGGGGGCAGGGGCGGGGGCGGGTAGCTTCGCAAACAAGTGAGACGTAAGATCAACATGTGACAGGTTTTTTAGCATCATGTTCAGACAAAAAGGTAATATTAGTGAGTAAAACAAACAGTCTGCCAGGGTCGTATGCTATTAATACAGCATCTGTTAATGGCGTCCGATTTTGTCCAGCACCTTGTGCAAAGGAGTCTTGGCCCTCATCTGCGCCTCAGGCATTAAAGCAGTACACATAATAAACAGAAACAAACCAATCTTTCTCAAAAAATAATCCTGAAGCGAACTAAATACGTTTTTGATATTCAAAAGGGACTTTTTTTTAAAATTTTATTCCAATGTAGCCAACTCTGCCTCTTTGATCTTCAGCCTAAAGCTTGAATAAAGGCAGTCTGCACTTTGATTCTAAGCTCAAGAGAAAGCACAGCGCCGCAAAACCTTCATACGCATCCCAGCCCAGCATTGCCCAGCCAAAGCATATACGGAAGCAAATGGTAATAAAAAAAACCCACACACACCAAAAAAACAGATTAAAAAAAGCCTAATCTTAGATATATTACTTGGAACCGCCATTGTGAAGTTCCAAAGTTCCTCAAAATATCTAAACATAGCACTGGACTTTCTGTGGCTGCCTGCAGCAACATGGGAGGGGACAGGGGGAATGCATTTTTGAGAACATCTGTCCAGCAGCTTCAGGGAGGCTTTCTCATGCTGTGCTCAGCACGAAGCTGGGGGAAGTCAGGGATCACACACCCCCGCCCTCCCACCACCCCGTTCCCTCCTCACTTATCCTTCCTGGGGCAGTTTTCAGCATACGCATCTGTCTGTCTCTCTGTCTGAGTTTTCAGCTATATATGCCCACCAGCTCTTCTGCCTCACCCTATCTGGTCACCATCCTGGAAAAGAACACTACTTGCTCATTACTTACTGTCATGGCTGCAGCTGGGATGGAGTTAACTTTCTTGCTAGCACATGGAGTGGGGCTATGTTTGGAGGGGGATTCGGGATGAGAGCGGTGTTGGTTGCTGCTAGGCAGTCAAGGCCTTTTCTACTGCTCACGAGCACGCGGGGAGCGCACGAAAAAATTGGGAGGAGACACGGCCAGGACAGCTGGCCCCACCTGACCAAAAGGATTTTCCATACCATATGACACCATGCTCAGTATATAAAGCTGTGGGAAGAAGAAGGAAGGGGAGGACGTTCAGAGTTATGTCTTCCCAAATAACCGTGTTACACACGATGGAGCCCTGCTTTCCTGGAGATGGCTGAACACGTGCCTGCCAATGGGAAGTAGTGAATGAATTCCCTGTTTTGTTTTGCTTGCCTGCATGGCCTTTGCTTTACTTATTAAACTCTCTTTATCTCAACCCAAGAGTTTTTCCTCACTTTTACTCTTCTGATTCTCTCTCCCATTGCAACTGGGAGGAGCGAGCGAGCACCTGCGTGGTCCTAGTTGCTGGCTGGGGTTAAACCACGACACATACCTTATCTGCCTTTAAAAGACATGGTTAAAATACATAGAGATTTGGCTAAAAAGACTACGCTGAGAAAAAAGCCTGATAGGAAAACAGCCTTTGAACATCTGTGGGACAAAACCTGGTAGGAACAGAGAAACAGGGCTTCTGCAAAACCTCAGGTCTTCTTTGTGAAGATGCAGTAAATACTTTGTTAGCGGAGGATTGGCTATTTCATACTACAGAGCCTACCTAATGCTGTACTCACAGAATTAAACTCACTGTACATAAGAAAGCTTCCTTTGAGGAAGCTAAACTTAAAGGCCAAGTTTTACAGAAAGGCTCTGCCTCCCACCGGAGCTAAATTTTTCCAAAGAACATGCTTCTTCTTGGAGAAGCTACAAAAAGTCCCAGCTGTTTGAGCATGGCATGGGACTCCTTGGTTCACATGGACAGCAGTGAAGCTGCTGGCTATTAAACATTTTTCAGGCAGCAGGCCGTGTCACGGAGTGCCTAACCACTTTGCTAATCCAACCCAGATAGCTCTGCGGAAAAAAAATCCGCCTGCCTGGGATTGCATGGGAGCCTTAGGTGGGGCAGAAACTGGGAAATCCACATTCCAGAGCATGGAGCATATCTCTGGTAAACCAACTTTAAAATATGTGACTGATGCTGTTCAGACATACTAGCTGAAGTCCAGGGAGATGGATGAAAGGGTAAAAGATGCAGGATAAATTCATCAGATGTCTCCATAAATCATTCTACAGTTCACATTTGTTCTCTGCCTTTCATTACTTACATTTCTAAAGCCACTGGGTGCCTTGGTGCAGTGGATCTAATAAAAAGGAAGATAAATTTTAACATCCCTTTTTGAAACATCTTAAAATGATCTAGCTTTCTTATGAATGTTAATGGCAAGCATTACAAGAAACACACTGTCTCAAAACAATTCACTGAGGCCGGAAGCGAAAGCAGAGTCCCACTGTAGCCTGGAAATTCACAGTCCTGCTCCCTCCCTCCCCTTTCCCCCCCCAACTGGTATAAAAGATCTTATTTCTGGCCCTAATGTTTTGGCAGCCTTAACTTTGTCACCGAATCCTGACATCGCTTTGCGCAGACCCTCTGACTCAGGGGCGAAATTCCATACTCGAGAAGAGGAGGAAATATTTTTGGAGATTGGCAGTTTGGAAAAGAATCTGAGCTGCCTGACAGCTGTTCGGAGACGTGGGATGCCGGAGGGGTCCCAACGGAGCATACAGTATTACACACATGCACACGCACAGAAAATCATTAAAGTTTCTGTCTCTAAAGTTTCACATTTAATGAAAGAAAGCAAGGGAGATATCTGGAGAATTCTTGGGTTATATTAACTAATGATACTCCCTTTGCCAAGAGTGCAGCCCTGGGAAGCTCACTGACGGCAGTGGGGGGGACCTGTGAAAATGCCAGCGGGTCCAGCCAGCGTGGCGAGTGGGAGCAGGGAGAGTCGCCCTTCCCGTTCTCCCTGCCATGTCCCTGGCGGGGTCAGGAATCGAGCAGAGCGCCTGGTGTTGCATGGCTGGAGTTGTTCTACGACAGAAGCAAGGACCTTTATAACAGAGTTTAATCCGTCGCAGGTTAAACAAAACAAATGACTGCACAAGTGAGCAATTAAAGAGCATTCCACAGCCAGCACTTGGAGAGCCTCACCATTGATTAATTAGGTTCAAAGGGCCAAGGCTAACCTCACAGTCCCATGAGAAACAGACCACTTAGCCCCTCTAAAAAAGAAAAAAAAATAAAAAACTTAAAAATTTTCAGCATTCTTATTTAACACTTGAGCATCAGTTAAACAGCTGCTAAAGCACTGAAACAATTACTTGAGACTGACCTACATTTAGTTGTACCCCTTTATTACATTCAGGAGAAACTTAATTAAGCTTCTGTTACTTAATAAAAGCAAATAAAATCCTCCATTTTATGACAAGGAGCTACACTGCTACAGCCATGTGAAGCTTTCAAATTTGGCAGCAGGGTTTCCCGAGAGAGTGTGGCTCCCGCTACCACACTCCTCCTCGTTGCCTTTGAAGGATAAGAAGATACAGGATATTTTTATGCTTTAATGCTCCCCGAGGAGGGCTAGCTCGCTCTGCTAGCTACCACCAAGGTGGAGAGGACCGTAGTTGATACCTGCCCTGTTACTTTACGAAGCCTACTGTACCCGGGCAATATGGTCTACTCCCAACCACATCATGGGCTAGGTCATGAATACTTCAGCCCTGCCAGAAGAAAGGCATCAGCTATTCACTTCACTGCAAGAAGCAAAAAAGTAACCTGTTCCTGGAAAAAAACACAACATACTGCTGGCCACACCCCAGCAAATTCAGTGGGTGAACAAATCCCAGGCAGCACTGACCATTAACAGGGTCTGGGTAGCGGAAGCATACAATCAAGGATAGTCCCCTATCAAGAAAACACACAAAGAGTTTCACCAGGTCGTGTCACCCAAGGGACTTCCAAAAGCGTCCCTTGAGTATTAAGATTTTAAAACATGGTTAATAAAAAGGACCACCCCATACATGTGACCCACACTCAGCTACACTCATCCATCAAAACTGTGCCCAACTTCTCTACAGGATTATCAGCCACGCACTACATCCTCACCACCCTCCTCTGTAAAACGCTCGTCCTGCCCTCGTCTTCTCCTGCCCTCACACAGACAGTTTCCCTACTCTGATCTACCAAAAGATCCAGTTTTGGGGAGAAAAATGTGTACTGTTGCGTGAAAGGGGCAGAGCAGTTTTGGCAGAAAATAAACCCCCTTGCCTCATACAAGTAATGAAAGCAAGCGCTTAAACTGAATCAGCCAGACAAAACCACTCGCCAGCTGCCCAGACCCTCTAGACTTTCATTGAACTGACCGCAAATGCTCAGACAAACCCTGGAAGCTTTGGTGAGGTCATGGGAAAATTTCTTCTCCGTGAGGAAGAAACCCCAAAAAGGGTCCCTTACCAAGCAGAGGCCGTGGACGGGCAATTCTTCAGCACTGGCACTATGTCCAGAAAACCACTTCTGAACACACGCCAGCCCCTGCCATGTTTCCCAGACAAGGGGTAACTTGCCAACTGGCTTTTGGTCCTACTGAACTCTGCTGGATGCTTGAGAGCATGAAGCTGCTACTGGACTTTTTGCCACACCTAATTCCACATGTGCCCTGTTAACATTTATAGTAGTAACATTTATAAAGCTCCCTATTCTCTCAAGAAGATGATGACATGGGTGCAGAGGTGACAGCCACACTCCCCTGGGGCCACCAAGGAGAGATTCCCCCAGCCTCATGCCACAGGGGCCCTTGCATCAGCTCAACAACTCACAGAAATTAACTGTTAATAATGACATGACACCTCCCAGGCTTAACAATTGCAAGAAGCTCCTGCACCTCAGGAACATTAGTGACAAGCATACTGGTCTATGCTTGTACCTACTTTGCACCTACTTTGTTCCTGCTCTCTGCACTAGTTCAGCATCCCAGATTTTGTTCAGGATCTGAAAGAGCTGGATTTAATTCCACCCTTATTTCCCATCTCTAGCAGAACACCATTATGGTGGTGAAGTCCAACCTCTTCTCTTTGCAATGGGCTCCACTTTTTCTCAGTAATTGAGGAAGCATTTTGGTAGGGGTTGAAAACAGCATCCCAGCGTTCTAGTGTGGGTTGGACTGCTAGAATAAAGTATTAGGCAGGCTCTGCTTCTCTCTGGCTTGGTGAATATTTGACCAATTAACGTATAGGGAAGAACAGCAATGGAAAAAAAGGATACATTCAGTTCTATGTAATGCCATTAAAATTGTGGTGACTTAAAATCCTGCAATACTTCGGTAGTCCATTTTGCAGCCTGGCTGCAATGAGGAGCAGTGGTGAATGGTACCTCAGGTGCTGGAGAGTAAGCAGACAGGGATGAGGACAACTCAGCTCAGCTTCGAGGTTAAAGAAACTCTGCGTATGCTCACTACTGCTAACTCCGAAGGCAGTTAAAATAATAGGTAACTGACAGCATTTTATTTTCTTTCTTAGTGTAAACAAGACTAGCTTAAGTCACAGGTGGCATCCAAATTCTTCATTCTTTTTCTCAGTGCATCTACGGAAAGTCAATTCTTTTTCAAATGTTGAGAAGATGAAGCTTTTCCTTATGTCATCAGTGCCTTTAACAGCATCTCACTCCAGGCTTTTTGAAGTGTTGTGTATAAATAGCCAGTGCCCCTCAGTATACTGAATTAGCCATTACAGGCATATGGACAGTGCTGAGAAACAGTTTAGTGCGAACAGATTGACAGGCAAACCCTAAAATATTGACCGATTAGGAAATCCCCTCTGTCCCAACCAGCCTCATCGTACCTGTCACTCCCTGCAACCGCGCAGCCTGGGAAAGAGACACTTCAGTTTTCCAGCTAATGGCTACCTACCTGCTAGTGCCAGGGGCTCGGGCTTCATCCTGTGGCCTCTGCCTTTACAAATACTCTGACAACTCTCTCAAAAAGCCAGCAAGCCTCATCTCACTTACTCCAACATGACTGAGTAAATAAATAATGCTATTTATGCACCGCACACCATTTGTCAAACCATTTGTCATTTCCAATCTTTCATTGCTCATGCAGTAAAACTATGTGGGATTTTACTCAAACCTCCCTTGCAGGTGTGATGAATGCTTTATTTATACAGCAGCATTTCATCTCGCAGAACTGTTACTATGCATATACAGGCATTTAAGTCCCTGTATAGTGTAAGCAGAAGGTGTAAAGAGAGATGAAAACTAGGGGCAGCGCCGTAATTAAAGCCAAGGAGGGAATCGCCGATGGCTCAGCTAAAACTGGGGAATGCATGCCAGAGAAAACATACTACTTCAGAAGAAGCGTTCACTCCCCATCACGAGGCAAAGTGAAAAACGTGGACTCGTTCTCAAAGACCTTCTTAAAGGTCAGCGGGACACTGTCAATCCCCACTCAGCTTATCAGAGGACCCATGCCATTAGGACCCACTGTACCTAGGGAGCACATTATTTCTAGGCAAATCATCTCCCATTGAATTCCCCTGATCAGAATTTCGGCCCGGGACTGAAAAACCTGGGAGCAGATGCTGCTACAAATAATTACAGTTGAGCAAGCCATGAATAAATTCCTTTGGGCAGCATCTTCTAGCGGCCAGAAGACCAGACAAGGAGCGGCAAAGGGGCCTCTACTGTGATTTCTGCTGTGAGAAAGAGCGACCTTGTGTGGGGGCATCTCTGCTCTTCTGCAAAATGGGAAGCATTATACTGACCTCCCTGCAAAGTCTTTTGAGAGCCACAGATTAAAAAACAATATATATTATTTTTTTTACTATTTACTGATGTGTGAAATCTGCTACCCAAACCTGCTGAGACCTAGAGGGTCTCCTCTGGAAGCAAAGCACCGTTGCGATGAAGGGCACCAGAACTTGTGCCTGGTTTCTACTTTGCATCGCAGTCACCAGAGTAGGGCTTGAGTTTCATTCACTCAAGCACACCAAATGCTTCCCTGGCTTGCAGGAGCTTCACAAGCATTTGACTCAAGCCAGCCTGCAGTAAAAACAGTAAAGGATCAGCCCCAAACCGATACCTCTGTTTCTTGGAAGGAACTTCCTTGCCATTTTTTGTGATTAGAGCAAAATCTCATCAGCCCCAGCATGACCTTCCTGGCAACTCCTGGTTGCTTCATATAAATCTGCAAGAGCTACCGTCACTTCTCATATTTTTGAGGATGTGGGGTAAAGACAAGGTGAGGGAAACAGCTGTGGACCAATTTCAGATACTGTGACATCAAATCTCTCCTTCCTCCACTTTCTTCTTAAATTTCAAGGCGGGGTGGGGTGGGGCGGCAGTGGGGGTGCGGGTAGGATTCATAAAGAACTGTGTAAACAGACATCAGACTCATGTTTATTGCCTAAGCAATAAAAGATTAGAATTGACAAATGGAGAGGTTTTTGGAGACACAGATGCTACAATCATTTTAATATAATTTGGATTTCCAAATCAGTAATTACTCTATCACATATTTATAATTTTGTAGATGCTACTAGAAATGCTGATGTCTTTTTCTATGCATAGTAATGAGCAACAACAAGGGCTGTTAATATAAAGCCTGTAATGTTTGTATTCATATGTAAATAGGTTATGTAAACGTTTTAGACATTTCTCACTAAAATGCCGAGTTCTAATCTAAGTGGCTCCATTCCTAAACTAGAAAATCGCACTCTGCATAGAAATTGTTTACTACTCTGTCAGCAAAGCAGCGAGCTGAATTTATAGGGGGATTTACATCTCTCCATTTGACGTGATACCGAAGTAATTGGCAACCTATAAACGCCCAGACAGTTATGCAGGTTGATATTTAGAAAGTTGCTTGCTTGCACGTAGTGGCACACACATTCAGCACACGTGCACCTTCTGTGTACACGTATGCTCAAGCACAGACACCTTTTTGAAAGACTGTTTGAGGAATGCAGTAGTGTTTGATTTAATTAAACTAACTGAGTTAAGCTGATACAAACCCCTGGTTAAGAGAAACAGAATCAGTTTAGTTTCTACCTGCTCCTAATTGACTTATGATAAAACTGAATAAGGCACATTAAAACACCAACACATGTCTCCAAGCAGGAATTAATTACACAAATTTAAACCCACAACTTTAGTTAACTCCAAATGATGCTAGGAATGGAAGAGGGGAAAAAAAGAAAGAAGAAAGAGAGTGGGCTAAAAACACTTTAGGGCTGCTTTTTTCACCTCAGGATGTTACCATTTTTCTTCCCTTCCCTTCCACTCAAGCACCCATAATTGCAGCCTTCATGTGTCCCACCTGGTGCACAGAGAGCTCGGTAGAGTGGCCCTTGGGGCTTACACAGGCCATTTCTAACTCAGCTGGGGCACGGATACACCACCATGGTACTGTCCTTTACAGGACCTGATTTGCCTACTGAAGCAAAACCCCGGGTCTGCCTCCTCTTTGAACATCACACAACTCACTTGCATTAACTTCAGTGACATCTGTTCTCAACTCTCTGATGCAGAGAATCATATTTTGAGGCTTTTTCCTTGGTGTCTCTAACAAATCACATCCAGCCTCATCCCTTTCTCTTCTTCTTGAACATACATATTTGCAAAGATGATTTAGTGCCAGTAAAGGCCTTGGAAAGACAGCTCAGAGACCCCTACGGCTCCGCTATAGCACACGAGCAACTCCCATTTGTATAGGAGACAATAGATGTCTTCTCTTCATCAGCAAAAATGAAATGGAAATGACAACAAGGACGCAAATACCCTGCTGTTGCTCCAGCAACTTTCAGTGTCTTCTACCATCTAGGGACAGTATTTTCAAGATCTGTTTAGCCTTTTGCTTTTGATGAGGTTGCCAAAGGCTGCCAGGGGCAGCTACTGGCGTTTTGACCTTGCTCTCTCCTGCCTTCCCTGCTCCTCCTTCCTCCCCGCTTTCCCTTTGCTCCACTTTGAAGCACTTCCACACCGCTCCAGGAACGGTATTAACACCCAAAGAACCAAGGTACATTTACATTTCATGCAGTCATAGCCTCACTTATCCTCCGCCCTCTTAACCCCTGCCTTCAAACAAAGCAAAGAAACATCAGCCATGACACAAAACAACAGGAAGAGAAAAACTCAACATCCATACCCAAGTAGTTGAAATACTGTCATTTCCCTGGTGAGCTGCAGTGATGTGGGATGACCTGTGACAAACAAGGCAGTTTCCACTGGAAACATGAGAAAAAGAAAAAAGAGGCAGATAGCTCTGCAGAAAAAGCTTAATAAATTTCTCCAGGCCACAAGCGTAGACTCTATTACACCCCTGCCAAGAACAGTTACTCACACGAGTAAAATTAAGAGGACTACCAACTAGGTGAGTAAATCCATGCCCACTTTGTTTCTAAGGAAAGACATTCATCCCAGCAAGGCTCTGTTTGTACACTGGAATAGCAGTATTGATTTCAGCAGTTATTCCAGTCCCCCAGCACAGGAACACTGCAGTGAATCGAACCCACTGTGGTTTTGCCCCTGTGATTGCCTTTCTGCTAAGGAGTACCAGGATGCCCAGTGCTAAGAAACTGGGTCACAGGCTGCTTTAGGTCTTTATTCCCTTTTAAAGGGGACACTCTTGGATGGGATAAACGGTCAGTGCTTTCTTGTGACGATGTAAGTGTTAAAACCTGGTTGCAGCTAAAAAGAAAAACAACCGTGGGAGGGAAAGTCATTTTGCCTGTTCACCTGGAACTTGTTACATCAAGTGACATAGCAGAAAAGCACTCACAGCAAAATGAAAGCTCTTTGCTCCTGTTTGGTGAACCTTCACCTATAAATTTTAGGAGGAAAAAGTAAATAATGGACCATATGGCACATTTGCTCAGCAGCAGTGGTGGTCTGACATCACTATGTTACTTTATTATATCTGTACTCTTATCAAATCTGACCTGATTTCTCATTACCTAACCGTTTCCAACAAGGACTATTATCTTTACTACATCAGTCCCCCCCCAGCCCCCGGGGGACCAAAGTCCCCCCTGCATTTGAAACACAACCCTTGACCTGATGAGTTTACAGTCTAGCCTGCAGACCCTGCAATAGCCTTGATGCTCAAAATGATGCTCTTAAATCAGGGAAGCATCCAGGATCGTTGTGCCATCCGAGAGAGAGGACCTTGTCTGGAGGAGCCAGCCTCTGCCCAGGGTCTGCATGGGGAGCAAAGTCAGATAACCGTTTTAACTATCTCTGTTAAAAGTATCACAAATGATGATGAATCTGGTTTAGTGTTTGCGTTTGATAAAAACAATGCTTGCTTCATAAAAACCTCTTTTTTGGCATAGCGATATCCAAACGAAACCAACTCAACAGAACACCATGATGTAAATGAGGCTGATAAGAGAGGGGTTTTGCTGGCAGAGTTTTCCTCATCCTCTGTATAAAACTGGTTACCCCGGTAAAACAAATTATCTGCTAATAAGTCTGTACTCAAATTATGAGTCCTAGTTGCATGGCACAACTTCTTCCTCTGCTGTTAGCCAACTGTATTGGCTAAATGGTCCAACACAGACCAGCCTGCAGATTGGTGTCCAGTGCTGTTTTCAAAGGCTTCCCCCTCATGTCAGGAAAATCCCATTCAGCTTTTGATTCTTCTGGTGCCAATATACTCTTAAACATCTGCTTTTAAGACTATCCCTCTGTATTACTTCACAGTATAATTACAAGGGCACAAAGCTGGAGTCTCCCTCACCATCCACTCCAAATCCTCTCTTACACAGCCTGCCTTTTCCCGTATTGCCCTCCATTTCAGGCAAATCCTGATTACAGCAATGCAAAGGGAATCGGACATCTTTGTTCAGATGCAGCCTGAACATCATCAACAACATAGAGACTGAGCGCTTGTATTTGTCAAGGCCTCTGCTTGATCTTTTTCTTTTCTTTTTGGCTATTGATGTTAAAGAGGGAGCTAAAAAGTCTGTAACTATTTCACCAATTAAAAAATTACAATTGTCTTCTGCAAAGCTACTAAGAAACTCCATTCTCTCGCTCTTCCACTTATAGCTGCTACACTTTCTTGCGTAAGAGACACTGCTCCAAAGGGTGTTTAGGTCCCTATTGATTCATTCTAAATCCACTTGGCTGTGGGTAGGAGAGAAAGCAGGAACGAAAACTGAAGCACGAGAAGGTTCATAATTTTGTACCATACTTCAGAGGGCTGTGAGGAACATTTGTCTTGTCAACTCATCTGTTTAATCAAAGAATTTTAATCAAAGTGCAGTTCTAGAAACCACAGGCTAACATGAACAAATAATAAGAATAATTAAACCACTCAAATAATCTGTAGCTTGTCTGTCATTGGTTCCTAAGTACACTGGAGATTTGAAATAGTTTTATCTTACATATTTAGTGAGACGGATCCTTGGCGGGTCTCAGTCAATAAATATCCCATGGAGCTTCTACTGATCCCTGATGAATGCAGAGCTATTACCTCCAAACACAGATCTGCTCCGGTCTCCACATTTCTTCACACACTCGCACGCATCCACAGGAACAACCACCATGTTGTTTCTTATCAATGGAGTTGAATCCAAATAGTTGTCACAGACAAATATTTTTGAGGCATTGTTTTCCCTTGGAAAATGATGAACTATTGACTCAAAATGTTGTATGGGAATGCATTGGTATTGTGATAGCCACTTCTGAGGTTTACCCTGCTCCTGCCGCTGCCTGTTGGCACCGCTGACCTTCATTCGGCTGCTTTTTGAGGGAGGCCGCATGATCAGCACACAGCACTTGAATTCTGCAGGGCTGAGGGGAACTGAATATTTGTCTGAGAGCAGTAAAAGAAAACGGGAGCAAAAGGGACTCGTTCCTACGCTGCAAAGGACCTGAACCCGTACACGCTTACCAGGCTGAGGAAGTCCAAGCTTCAGGGCACTGATTACAGTGTAAAAGAGGCCTGCAGGAACCTGCAGAAAAATCTATGAGGAAGAGTAAAGTACAGTTGTTGAGCAGGGAACCCTAGATGACACTACGACAAAGAAAAAAAAAAAAAGTCTAAGTATTGTTCCCCCAAATTTCCCGACATTGTCAAAGAAGGTTTGGAAAACAGACAAGTGGACACAAGAAAGTTAAGAAGATGGCCAAGGCCATTTTTCCTACACCGTTAAAAGCAAGAATTGTACTGGCAGAAGATTAAGGTCAACTTCTCCCAGTAACTCAGGAGATCCATAGGAGGCCGGGGTGGGGGGGAAGCAATGAGGTGTCCCCTTTGGGATGTGGCTGCAGCAATCACAGGAGGACAAGGAAATCTTTATTATTTTGTCCAAAACTGTACTCATTATCAATCGTATGGCTATTTTAGCTTATGCTCCCAAACATCAAGACTATGAATCAGTGGGGAAACCAAAGCATAACCATAGGCAGACTGTTACCTTTTTAAAAGCAAGCACTACAACAGTTTGATTACAATGGTAGTTGGTTTTGCATTTTTGTCTCAAGTTTATCCTTCACTCATCCTTGCGAATTGGAAATGTGCTGCCAGGACCAATTTATTATCTAATACATTGCAACGGCTACTGCTGTTATTATGAGATGCTACAGCAATGTTTACTTAAACATTCAGGAAGAGCAATTTCACTTCCCACCTTAGATTGTTCGTTTGGGTGCACACTGATATCAATACTACCCAGCATCAAGTTAAAAATCACACATTAGAAACATAAGCTTCCACCTGTTTTGCCCCTACGTTTTTATCACCAAGGATCAGATAATTAAAGCAATGATTTTTCTCCTTTCATCTGCTTTTAAACATATTCTACTGTATGTTGTTTTTACTTGCGTCGGGAGATGGCTGTATAATAGATTAGGCATTTGCTTCTGCAGACTTGGAAAGGGATTTAATCAGTCCATGAATGAGGCTTAAAGAAACAGAAAGCTTCCTAATGCAAATGCAGCTGTGACTGATAAGAAGGACAATGGACAGAAATCCTTGACTTGATTAACTTAGTGACCTAGAAAGAAGGATGTGTCTCATTCCAGCAGCGCAGAACAGAGAAACACTCATTAACTGTTCCTTTCGGCTGAAAGGATCCACGGCGCTCACTTCCGCACCCAAAGGAGCCATTCACCAGAAACTTGGACACACTAGGGAAGCCTTTCTTTCAGTTTCTGGCTGTACAAAGTCGAACAGAGGGACAGACTTCACATAAATAAGTGTCTTTCTCTCTCCCCTTCTCCCTCTCTCGCTCCCTGCTTTGGCTTTTCAGAGGATTCAGCTGGTCCTAAACCACATACAGTAATAAAGATTATTTCAAAAGGAATTAATTCACTTTGATGTGTTGTTTTGTTTTAATGGGATGCCTTTTCTAAGGACACACAAGAACTCTTAACTATTTCGTCGTATCTGCACACATACTGCGTACATCTGCATGGTAATTGTACAGGAGACAGAACAAAACTCAGCGAGGCTAATCTTAGTAATACCTTTACAAATATTTCAGATATACCTTACACCTTCAAAGCCCTGTGGTCAGCAGCTAATTAAATCTCTCAACACTGTTCTGATACAGATGGGTTAAGACTAGTTATCTCTGTTTAGCAGGTGGAAGAAGAGAAACAACGTGACATGCTGCAGAATTTACAGAGGCTACAGGCATTTCCTTCTCCAACTCACGGCTCTAAGTGCACACCCCAAACCGCCCCCCCCCCC